>LD351931.1:3289-51459 GCA_001465055.1 Ptychodera flava | reverse complement strand
ACACACACACACAATCACAAATCACCACTCAGCAATATTAGAAGAATATGCTGGCAAAATGTAACATGTGCTTTGATGACTGTCTGAAGTTGTCTCTTGTCAGCTATCATGGTTTGGGTGTATAATATTGAACTTCACGTTGTTATGATTGTCCTGTGTGGATTTTGCTAATGATGACACACACTGCATACAGAATTATATAGAAAAGGACAAAAGGTGGGAAACTAATGGATGGATCATGGTTGAGCCTACTCATCAAAGCACCTCTATAGGCAGAATTAATAGATGTGTGTGTGTGTGTCTCTGTGGAGGGGGGTACAGGAGCTCATACCGCCATCGATGAGGACTAGAGCTCGGTCACAAGTACGGTACTTTGCCATACACTACAAACGATACTTTGGCAAGCTTTGCTTTGCGCAAACGTCGCTGCTTTCAGCAATCGGGCGCTTCTTGCCGCATGCAGACCATGGATACGTGTATGAATATATTCATAAGTCGAATCTTCCACCAACAGGCTCAGAAGGGGGGGGGGGCTATCCGATGACGGATAAATTGGTTAATTGATCCAGAGAGAGAGCATGCGACTACCCGGAACAAGATTACAGAGAACTTAATACTAAACTTACCTCGAAAGCAAGCGCCTTCTTCTTTGTTGTGTCAGGCATCTTGATAAGACAAAATACCTGGGTAATTGGTGTTTTTCTAGGAAAAGCGCTCAAGCTGTGTAGTTCTCCAGTACGCTGGCGTGTGCAGTGTTGACATTACGTACGTACAAGGTACAGAGGTCAAGTGATAAATTAATATTCATAACCTACTGTTCGTAGCTCATGAATAATTAATATATGCTCATGAATAATTCATATCGCAAAGCGCCACCCCTGCATTAACGTACTCGAGTACATCAATCAAATCAGTCAGATGTGATGGACAGCTTTATATGGAAGGTAAAGCCTCAGTCCCCAAACTGCTTTTTACCAATAAGGCGGACTGTCTTTATAAGGAAGGCTTTAGCAGGTCTGGTTGATAATTGTAGTCTCTGTGCTGTTAGATAGGCAGAGAAAACTTACTTTGGCTGTAAGTTAGTTCGAGGCGATTCTCGTGTGAACACATTTGGAGACTGGTATTTTCTCTGGCCAAGTCTTGCATATCATACCCCTGATAGTCTACCTGCAGGCCATCAATATACAATGAGGAAGGATCATTGCATTGATGTGCTAGTATCTTTATCATGCCATACTCCGACGTCCTCACATTGTTGAAAATATGGCTGCAATTTATACCGCTTCCAATGACAGTCACTTTTAGTCACGTAGACTGTCACCAGAATAGGTTGGTATCATTTCACTGTGTTGAAACGAAGAATGATTTCTCCCTTGGTGTGAGTTGTCCATCGAAGATGTACAACCACCAGTCATGATACATGATTGGCTATCTCTTGTCGTCATTGACGTTTGTCGTAACTGCCCCCACATAGAAAGGCATCCGTCATTACTACACTAGCTGTTTTTGGTCGATTTATATATCCCTGAGACTTTATACAATTTCCTCTGAGATGGATTGCTTTGATAGGCATCATGGGATAGGTGGGGCTGCGTTGCTGTAGATGCATCGCCAAGTGCTGGTTGGTAGCTCTCAGATCTTGGTGTATACACAGTGGCCTGTTGAGGTCGCTGTTCATCACATAACCCTTACCTTGGGTTGAATGTAGGGAGTTGCTCATTGACCCGTCCACAGGGGTTACTTTGCATCAAGTGCTGTTTTGACGTATCAATTCCAGGCATTATAATGCCATTTTAACCCTTTATTTGGTCGGGTGCCTTGCCAATGTCAATGTCATTGAAATAATGTTTCATTATGAGATGTACATGTCACATACAGAGCTTAAACAGAAAATATGATATTGACATGATTACTCCTTGGCATGCATATCATTAGGTATAGATAACCAATTATTTATTAGACAGAACATATAAAGATATGTATTTGGACAACCTTTAACCTTTGGTCTTTATGGGTGTTATCTCCACTGAGCCAGCATCGTGTTATTTTAAGGTATATGGGGACAAGATTGCATTCACAAATATTGTTAGTTTAGTACAATGTACACTTGACGACTACAACCTATTATTTCTCTCCAGGCCTAAAATGTAAATCAGTTCATCAGTACAATTGGTTTGGTTATCATATAGTGTTTTGGGTTCATGGTAAACTTCAGCTGTTACAATAGCAGCCAGGAAGAGCCATGAACCCAGCGACCTACAACGATTGAATTGGGAAATTTTTACTGAAATGTTTTCCTGTCATCGGAAGCTTAGAAGCTATGCAACGGCTATTTAGTGGCAAAATAAATTAAACTGGAATTGCACCATACTAAATTTAATATAACTAATCTAGAATAAGATAATATGACAATTATCATTATCGTCCATCCAATTGGTGAACAGTTTCAATACGTATAAGCAACTACACTCACCTTTGTTAACAAATTCTAGATCACTGTGCAGCTCATCATACACTGCCTTTGTCGCTTCAGACTTTTCCTTCACAGGCGTAGCCTGAATGATGGCAAAGTCCCTCTGCGTTGTCAGTTTTTGTCCAGCTTCATGCAAGACTGTTTTACACTGTTTGATTGAATGTATTTCCTGCTCAACATATTCGAACATTGTGCTGCCCTTCTTCTTGCACTCAGTTTGATGAGCAGTCATAAGTTTGTCCCTTGTTTGTTTTGACTGACCGTATTTGCCTTCTTCGACTTTGACGTCCAGGCAGAGTTTGTCGTGCTTTGCTGCAAAAGTCATTCTGATTAGATGTAATTCCTCAATACGGTAATCATCTCTGCCTAGCACATCAGAGCTAGTTTTGCTGTCTTGTATCTGTATTTTTGACTGGATAAGATTGAGCTTGTCAATCGTTTGTCTTATGGTAGGTTCCTTGTAATTAACATTCTGAAGGGCAGTAAGTACAGCAATAGTGTGTCGACGAGATGGCACCATCACTGGACCTGGTGTGATGGAAGTGAGAACATCATGGCAAATGGAGAAGTTATGCATTCGGGCGACACATTCAGACAATGCATTCATGGATCAGATAACTCAGGAAACGTACTCGTGAAGTTGCATTTGCAAACCCTGAAGCAAAGTTGATGTAGAATATCCTTGTACGACCTTGTAAATAAAGTATTCGTATTTGTCACGCTAAGAAATAAACATGTCAGTTTTTGTCCACCTTCATGCAAGATATGATATTCTCATTACTATTCGTTCGTTTCTTTATTTGTGACCGTGGCCATTATAGTTCAAACAATTATGCTGGGAATATCATGACAGAAGGAAATTCTTATTGTCCAAAGACTGTCTGAAGCGTTTCAATGTTAGAATAAAGGTAATGGAAACAATGTTAATATTGAGTGAACAATGGAAAATCATCTCTGGCATAACAGTGTTGCAGAATATTTAATGTGAACATGCGACATTTTTCGTGATACTGTAAAGAGTTGGTCATTGTATTGCATTGACCCTTCATGACCCCAACTAGATTTTCAGAAGATCGCCCTGTAGCTTTCTTAAGCCCTCCGGCACAAAGATCAAGAAACTTCTTGGTAAAATTAATCAAAGGTTACAAATTAAATTACACACGCAGACACATTTTCTTCCACTGTCTTCAAAGCAAGTAGAAATGCTACGTGGATCTAACCAACACTCCAGCCAAAAGTAGGACTGTAGGCGCAACAATGTAAATTGATTTCCCTTTTTGACTTTCCGATTATTTAGAGGACCATTTTGAATGCAGTGCTTAGATATTTTTCATAGAATTTAGTTCTTTTCTTCCGTTTACTTTGAACTTGATTTACCTCGACTCTCCGGCATAGGCTATGAATAACCTTGTATTTAATCTCTTTATTTACCCAGTTTTCATCGCTTCTTTAATAAACCTATCCTAAAGTAATGTAACTGAGGGTGGTTATTTCTTGGTGCGGTTGGCACTAAGCGGATACAAAAGTAACTGGACTCCGCCACAGTGTAAAAATCCTTACAAAGTGAAAATCCGTGGAAGTGAAAGCCAGTGAATCATTGGACAAAACGCCGGCTTGAGTGCACAGCTGACATTGGCATATAGGCTATACAAGGTAGGCCCACTGCATATATGTACAGCCAACTACAACTGACTCAAAGAAACCATAATGAATAAAAAGCAAGTCGAAAGAGCTGAATAACCAGCCCAAACAGAATCTCAAAATGAAAATCAAGGGGAAATTACTCAGGCAGAAAGTACTCAGCACAAAGGAATATAGGGGCGGTTCCCAGTGGGATGGCCATTTTAGATAGTGCTGAAGCAGGAGCCACTGCCCAGACTGAAGGGCACCCTCTAAAGGACAGTAGAAAAATAGAAAGCGGACTTCTTTATGCTAACTTGGACAATGAAAAGGCGCTGTCAAGCATTTGGAACAAAACAAGGGGAGCTCTCATCGACCTTAGGGGAATGCAGGACCCAACAGAAAGGAAAATTGATACAGCAGAGGCACTTTCCAAGGAATTTGAACAAACTTGGAAAAAACTTCAAAAACTTTATCAACAAGACAAGACACAAGAAGGGAAGGAGCAGGAAGAATTAACGGGAATAAGCTTTATGAGGAACTTTGAACAAGCGAATGAATACATTAAGGTTAAGTACTATGAATTACGTCAAAATTAGGTTGTGGTGTCATTTTCTTGAAACTTTGCACAAATATTCTTGGAAGTTGTGCAAGTGCAAAAAATGAAATAAAAATGGGGGTCACCACGCTCGTTTCCATGGAAACGGACGTTAAAATGGCGTCGTTAGAAATAAATAAAAATGATATAATTCACTTAAACTAAAGAAAGCAATTATAAAACGCTTAGCAAATGGGTTAATTTTAATAAATACCAAGACTTAAGATCCAAATTTATCGAATGTATACTTTTCATGATGTTTGTAAGAAATTTTAACATAAGTATCGATTACAGAGTGACGATATCGAAATTATATCACTACATAATTTTCGAACTTTCTTCCTGTCACTTTGAATGGTGTCATTTTGACCAAACTTGGCGAAAAATCCTGACATAATACCATTTAGTTTACACCTTTAATAAAAGGGTGTCACCATGCTACTTTTTACAATATCTCCAGGTGAGTTGGTAATATGCGCCATGTAAATGGGAGAGAAATGTTAATTTTTCGCTCATATTGAATAAAAACCAGCTTCCTAGGGGGTCAATATGACAAGGTTATAGGTCACATTTATTTCTAAGAGACTGGGTCAAAAAATTAGTAAAAGCGCAATTTCAACAATGACAGGTGATGTTAAATACATGCGCTACAAAATAATACATTTGCGGTAGGCTGGAGTTAAATCTGCGCAGAAACGTTCTAAAGCGCGTGCGCGTCCGAATTCGTCGCACTTTACCTTAAAGAGGCAAAGACAAGGAAAGCTGACAATAGCGCCCTCAGCATCAAATCACCATCCAAATGAAGATCGCCATTGGGCAACTGCATAGTTCAAACAGAACTAGATCATCAACATCATCCAGGGCAAACGCATTAAAGGCAAAAGGCAAGGCACGCTCTGCAGCAAAGGAGGCAGAGTATATGAAGACAATAGCTAACCATCAAGCAAAAATCAAAGTCATCGAAGCTGAAATGAAAGCAGCAAAGGCTGGGATAGATGCGGAACCATCCAGAAAGTAGCCAAAGAAAGTTCCACACCAGTACACACACTTACTACACCAGACCAGTCATCAAATGTATCACATTACTTGCAATGAAAGAAGAAATGGAGCTAGACCCATTACCAGCAATGAACTTTACCGAGTTTTTGGCCAAAGAACCAAACACACGCTTAGAGTCATCTCCTCTGCTGATACAACCGGAACAGAAAATACCAGTCGAATCAGGTGAGACAATCGCACCTACTCCAACGCATGAGACACCCACAACAAGCAATATCAACAACAACATACAGCCTCTGACAGAGATAGCCCAAATGATGGCCCGTCAATGTTTACCATTACAACAACCAATAACATTTTGAGGCGACCCAACCATGTACATGTCACGGAAAAGATCATTCAAAGTAACAGTAACAACGGCCTGCATACAGACATCAGAGAAGCTAGATTATCTGCATAAATACACGCAGGGAAATCCGCATGAAATCGTCGAAGACCATCTACAATGACTTACAGTTAATCAGGACAAAACAAACTATGTCCTCATTGTTCCTCATCAACGTCACTTTAGAAAAGCTGGTTTTATTGACATTTACTCATGTAATACCAGAGAGGAAGATTATGTACGTTACCTTGGAGTTCATATAGACCACCACCTTTCCTGGAAATCACACATTAAGAAAGTTTGCAACCAGATTAGTCCTAAAATTGGTCTCTTTTCTAAACTCAGGTATTTTGCCCAAAAACATATTCTTGTACGCTTGTACAACTCCCTTATTCTACCACATATTTCTTACTTTCTCGAGGTTTGCGGTAGTACTTACCGTTTTACACCTCTTCCTGTTCACAAGCTATTAAAAAAACTTGTTAGAATCATTACGTTCAATCCCCGCAAGCCTCAAGTGCACCCCTTTTCAGAGAATTAAACATGTTGAACATTTATGAACAATTTTGTTTCCAGACAGGACTTTTTATTCATGATCTTTTGTATGGAAGACTCCATCACAATTTCTCAGAATACTTTTCCTACATCAGTCACCAGTATTATACCAGATCTGTAGCCAGTTCCCTCTTACAGCGAACGTCAAAATGAACCGCAGACCAAGTTTGATAAGCCCCTATCAATTTCCCTCGCAATCTTCCAATATCCCTTGGAAAACACCGAGGTACTTTTGTCAGTAAACATACAAGTGCGCCTGCTGTGCTATCTCCAATCGATCTCCCTATGCAAGCTTCTGCATGGATCAAACCATTTTGCGCCAGTTTACAGCTATGGCTGTTTGATATCAGTGTATTCGACGAAGCTCATGGCACACTTGTTATATATTACAAAACAATGGGACACTGGAGTTCCCGAGACAGTATCATTAGGAAAATGACACGTTTCCCCAGTACTTTCTCGATCCTTTGACCCTGCCCACCCCCGTCACCTAAATATTATAGGCCATTACACAGTTGCGTCGATTAACGGACCACGATGTTTGTTTTCATCATCTGAACATGGAGTTCTTAGTTTGAAGCAATTATCCTTTCATCTGTGAAGAGTTTTTACTGGTGACTATTACAATTTTCACTGCTATGCTGTTGTTTTCACAAGATGCAGACTGCTTTTCCGTGCAGTCAATCATAGACAGTTTCTCTACTCTCTACAGTCCATGGAGTCAATGCATGCCAGTTCACCCGCGCACTATGTAGTCTGGTGCCGAAGCACGAAACCCAAAAATTTCGGCCCCACAATGATTCTCGGTGGTTTCTGTATCTTCAAAGCCTACTGAATCAGGATCTGCATGATGCCACCCTGGCACCCTTGGGCATTTTAATATATTCAAGATGGCTGCCAAGATGGCCGCCAAATATGTAAATGGTGATATCTCAGCTCTGTGAAATGTTATCAAAATGATTTTTGTGTCTTATGCCAGGTAAACAGGGCCAAGAAATTCATTTCTTTCATTGCCGAACATGTGCAACCCTTAATTTGCATAAAAATCCAAGATGGCTGCCAAAATGACCTCAAAAACAGGTAAAATGCCATATCTCAGCTCCATGAGAAGCTGTTGGAGTCATTGTGGTCTCCTTTGCCAGGCAAATGGGGGTAAGGAGCTCATATCTTCCATTGCCTAATATTTACAACCCTTAATTTGCATAAAAATCCAAGATGGCTGCCAAGACGACCTCAAAAAAAGTTAAAATGTCATATCTGAGCTCAATGACTAGCTGTTGGAGTCATTTTGCTCTCCTTTGCAAGGTATATTGAGTCAAGCAATTCATATCTTTCATTAGCTGGCATTTGCAACCCTTAATTTGCATAAAATTTGCATAAAAATCCAAATATCTGTTTAAGTGTGTAACAAGTCGTATATCAATACACCATGCCACTGATTTTGGTGTCTTTCGGCATGTTTTACGGAACAAAGAATAGGTGTATTTTGTTATATTTGTTGTAAAATCAACCATGATAATCTAAAATTGATATTTACAATCCAAGATTGCTGCAAAGCTGGTTTCCACAACAAATATCAATTTATATCTTAGCTGAAATTGCTTCCTAGAGACTAATACATTAAGGGTTCAAGGCAAAAGGATAAATTTTTTTCGTTATATAAAATGTAACATATTTCATTGAAAGCAAAAATGACCACCCAGTATCAACTATGGCCACACAAATGGATGCCACAAAAACATTGAGTCGTATCTTAACCAACCAAGCAATCCTGAGACCTATTTTGTTTTGTTTGTTCTGGTTTTATTGGTCGCAGGTATTTCATTACTTGTTTCTGAGTTGGAAAAATCTTACTTCTAATAGAGGGATTTTATCCCACAATGCCGCTATAATGGTTTCATAAAACATTACAACAACATTTATCCAGCATCTTCGACACAAGGTTGTATGTGTTTGGATCCGTTTGAGAGGTCATTGAATTCACATTTCCATTCATATAAATTGTCAAACCATGCATTTAAATTCAATTATATTAAACTGTACCTTTTCATACAACGTGAAGGGTCATATTATCATTTGTCAATCAACTACACTAAATGAGCTTCAGTAATTTGAGGCAATTTTACTGAGCGTTCTTTTGCACTTGCAGAAAGTGACTTGTTTGGTCATCTTTGAGCAATCCTGAGTCATCTGTCTTATTTATCTTTGCACAAATTTAGTCACTCAGGTCAATATCAGTAGGATCTTTAATATTGCTGGCCTTCAAATATATGACCACAAGTGGGTGTGGCAGAGTCCTTCTATGAATACTTTTATCATTGCGGGTATGGTTTTCTGATTTAACAACGAAGATACTTGTCTTTTGCCATTTTGACGACCAGGTTTCATGTCATCCGTCAGACGTTGTACCCTAAGCTTTGCAACTGTCATGCTGCAAACAAGTGTCTAGGTCATGCTAAAGTGTCATTCATGTGCAGCAGGAATACCAAACTCTTGCATTTGGCACCAATTCAGAGCACTTTGAGCAGTTTAATTGCATTACAAACACCAATGTTAGATTTAGTGAGGTGTGAGTTGCATCTTTGCCAATCAAGCATTCTTAAAGACCTATTTTGATGAGTATGGTCATGTTTTTATTAGTCGCAGAATTTGAATCTCTTGTTATCTGACCTGAAAAAAAAACTTTCAAGAACATTGCAAACTGAGGGAGTTTATCTTTTAATGCTTATAATGGTGTCAAAAATATTACATCATGTCTCTATTTACTAAGTAGCTAGCTTTTTTGCGAGGCCAATTTTTGCGTCTTTGGATACATTTGAAGTTTCAATTGTATATAATATTGTTCAGTGCAAAATATATATCAAAAGTGAAGTCAAAACATCATCGATGCCCTAAAAAGAGTTGCAAAACAGGCATGTTGCCTTAACTTATATTATCATTGATCATCTTTGAGATTGATTCTTAATATTTGCCGGCATGCTAGTATCGTGGAACTCACTTTTCCCATTACATGAACTGTTTACCTACCATTTATCAATTAAATGAAAATATGATCTCTGGAAAAGCTGCCATATCATATAATATGTAATACTTCAGCTGACTGAGTATTTAATGAAGTTGATTTTGGTGGCATTTGGTGGCACGTTTATAATACTTATCTGTAATAATGTACCAAAATACTCATTTCCAAGTTTTCGACAAAAACTGTAAGATTCGGTAAGATTCTTGCACAAAATCATCCTTCATCGCTTTTGTTATTAACAGGGCCATTAATATTGACATTTGCTTGTTATAGTATACTCGCAGAAAATACAGATGTCACAGGCAGTTGAGTTGAAGAGCATCTGTAACTTCTTGTGGAATATGGAGGGTCATCTGCATATCCATTAGGAATGAATGTATGCACTTCTGGCGAGCTGGTTATCCTTGACTAAAAGTTTAATGCAAAGTGATTTGACTGATCTATATATATATTGTTGGCTGAAAGATGGATCAGTCAAATCACTTTGCATTAAACTTTTAGTCAAGGATAACCAGCTCGCCAGAAGTGCATACATTCATTCCTAATGGATATGCAGATGACCCTCCATATTCCACAAGAAGTTACAGATGCTCTTCAACTCAACTGCCTGTGACATCTGTATTTTCTGCGAGTATACTATAACAAGCAAATGTCAATATTAATGGCCCTGTTAATAACAAAAGCGATGAAGGATGATTTTGTGCAAGAATCTACCGAATCTTACAGTTTTTGTCGCCAGAGGTTGCCATAAAGCCATTATGGTGATAACCGGGAGGGCACATTGTATACATTTTGTGTGTGTATATATATATATATATATATATATATATATATATATATATATATATATATATATATATATATATATATATATATATATTTATATATATAAACAGATTACTTCAAGTACAAAGTAATGAAATCTAGTACTTAAGTTTCATGCATCTTGCAATCCTCAGATAGAGTGAAAGGATTACTAGCTCGACACTCTTACATATATGTAAGAGTGTCCCAATGTTCTTGAAAGTTTTTTTTCAGGTCAGATAACAAGAGATTCAAATTCTGCGACTAATAAAACATGACCATACTCATCAAAATAGGTCTTTAAAAATGCTTGATTGGCAAAGATGTAACTCACACCTCACTAAATCTAACATTGGTGTTTGTAATGCCAAATGCAAGAGTTGGTATTCCTGCTGCCTATGAATGGCACTTTAGCAGAAACTAGACACTTGTTTGCAGCATGACGGTTGCAAAGCTTAGGGTACAACGTCTGACGGATGACATGAAACCTGGTCTTCAAAATGGCAAAAGACAAGTATCTTCGTTGTTAAATCAGAAAACCATACCCGCAATGATAAAAGTATTCATAGAAGGACTCTGCTACACCCACTTGTGGTCATATATTTGAAGGCCAGCAATATTAAAGATCCTACTGAAATTGACCTGAATGACTAAATTTGTGAAAAGATAAACAAGACAGATGACTCATGATGGCTCAAAGATGATCAAACAAGTCACTTTCTGCAAGTGCAAAAGCATGCTCAGTAAATTCGCCTCGAATAACTGAAGCTCATTTATTGTAGTTGATTGACAAATGATAATATGACCCTTCACGTTGTATGGAAAGGTACAGTTAAATATAATTGAATTTAAATGCATGGTTTGACAATTTATATGAATGGAAATGTGAATTCAATGACCTCTCAAACGGATCCAAACACATACAACCTTGTGTCGAAGATGCTGGATAAATGTTGTTGTAATGTTTTATGAAACCATTATAGCGGCAATGTGGGATAAAATCCTTCTATTAGAAGTAAGATTTTTCCAGCTCAGAAACAAGTAATGAAAAACCTGCGACCAATAAAACCAGAACAAACAAAACAAAATAGGTCTCAGGATTGCTTGGTTGGTTAAGGTACGACTCAATGTTTTTGTGGCATCCATTTGTGTGGCCATAGGTGATATTGGGTGGTCATTTTTGCTTCAATGAAATATGTATTTTACATTTTATATATCAAAAGAAACTTACCCTTTTGCCTTGAACCCTTAATGTATTAGTCTCTAGGAAGCAATTTCAGCTAAGATATAAATTGATATTTGTTGTGGAAACCAGCTTTGCAGCCATCTATGATTGTAAATATCAATTTTAGATTATCATGGTTGATTTTACAACAAATATAACAAAATACACCTATTCTTTGTTCCGTAAAACATGGCGAAAGACACCAAAATCAGTGGCATAGTGTATTGATATACGACTTGTTACACACTTAAACAGATATTTGGATTTTTATGCAATTTTTATGCAAATTAAGGGTTGCACATGCCAGCTAATGAAAGATATGAATTGCTTGACCCAATATACCTTGCAAAGGAGAGCAAAATGACTCCAACAGCTAGTCATTGAGCTCAGATATGACATTTTAACTTTTTTTGAGGTCGTCTTGGCAGCCATCTTGGATTTTTATGCAAATTAAGGGTTGTAAATATTAGGCAATGGAAGATATGAGTTTCTTACCCCCATTTGCCTGGCAAAGGAGACCACAATGACTCCAACAGTTTCTCATGGAGCTGAGATATGGCATTTTACCTGTTTTTGAGGTCATTTTGGCAGCCATCTTGGATTTTTATGCAAATTAAGGGTTGCACATGTTCGGCAATGAAAGAAATGAATTTCTTGGCCCTGTTTACCTGGCATAAGACACAAAAATCATTTTGATAACATTTCACAGAGCTGAGATATCACCATTTATATATATGGCGGCCATCTTGGTGGCCATCTTGAATATATTAAAATGCCCAAGGGTGCCAGGGTGGCATCATGCAGATCCTGACTCAGTAGGCTTTGAAGATACAGAAACCACAGAGAACCATTGTGGGGCCGAAATTTTTGGGTTCCACCAAAAATCAGGGTTTCGGCACCAGACTAATGCTGTTGATCAGCACATGACATCCTAATGTCAAGTTTTGGGATTTTTTTGATGCTGAAATTTCACCAAAATGCCATTTCTGTATCCAGAGATTGTGTAATCAGTTTGATGTAAAACAGCGATATAAACACTGTGTCAGTTAATCTCGGAAATTTCGGCTGAGTTTTGCTGTCTTTTATCTATGGTTGTCGATCAGTATGTGCACTGCATTAGGGCCTGTATAGAGAGACCCTGATGTAATCAAGGTATGCCAGTTGATAAAATCGTGAGCATATTTTTTCTCTGTCGACGTCGATTTGCCTTACAACGGATTTTTAGGCAAGAAAGAGCATCATAGAAAAATGGTTGACAGACGTTTCCCAAATCAGTATCGCCGCAGAAATACATCGCATGCTCAGCACTGTGAACGATGTCATAATGAAATACTGGACAACAGGAGTAAAAGTTCACCGGCCGGCCGAGAGTCAAATCAGGGCCTCACTCAGTACAGCGACATTGTCTTTCACTAGATATACTAACTGGCTGTATCTCAGTCGTTCCGTGTGAATGTTTCTAATTTTACCGTGGAACTCAACTTGTACTTGAGACATTGCCATTGCCTATCCATGTGCTCTCACACTGACATTTGTTTACTTTGCAAGCTCATGGAATGAACTATTCCAGTTTGGGTACAGTATGTCATGTGACATGACTGCTTACAGGAAATACTTCACGATAACAGGATCGACGCACGTAACAATGCAAAACAAGTTCTGTGAAAAATCGAGTTTGAAATTATTGTTACAATTACAGGTCTTAAAATCGCATGCTTTATTTCATTTCTTGTCAACCACTTTGGGCTTCAAAATGGTTTCTTCCGGAAAGGGAGCCAGAAATAGAAGGGAGATCGAATGGGCGATAACACAGCCGGCGTCTGTATGTTTATTGCCCTGTTTATCGGCAACACTAACCAAAGTACCTCGGTGTTTTCTAAGGGATATTGGAAGATTGCGAGGGAAATTGATAGGGGCTTATCAAACTTGGTCTGCGGTTCATTTTGACGTTCGCTGTAATTGCAACAAAAAGAACACTGCATCTAGGCTAGTTTTCATTTAGTTACCACGGAGCAAAATTTTGGAAGTTTACCAGCTACTAAAAAAATATAAACAATAGACACCAGTTTAAACAAGCTCTTAAATCTTGGATTTTAAACCACGACTAGTTGTCTTCTAGTTGTTTACCCTCCGTCCTCGTATAATTTAGTTTTTTTGTTTACTTAATTCTCAGTTACCACCCATCAGGAGCTAGACACTCATTAACTTTGCATTAGCTATTTTCTAGCTCCTATTCACATTCATTCCTCTTTCAAAAAGAGAATAATATTCCTCATAATAATTGTGTGGCTTTTTTTATGTAACAGAATTTCTTTATTGACTAATTTAATTATATGTAAGTTTTTGTTTCTATCTATTTATTCGCTGAGATATCTTCTGTTGTATTTACTTTTTTATACACAGTGAGAGTTTTTAACGTGAGGTCTTTATACCTAACAAGAATAGCAGCCTTGTATCTTGGAACCATAGATTGTGATGCAATTACAGTTCTTGTAATTATGGAAAGGAATGAATTAATGAATAAACAAATTGTTAATTATTAGATGACCCACATCGCAATAATATTAGATGACCCACATCGCAATAATCCTAGAAAGACTGAATTCTTTCCCGAGAGTTAATGCAGATGAATGCCAAAAGCTACTCAGACCTCTCATCCCTCAATACACCACAGGGACTCAAGCCCGTCATGGAGAAGTTACAAAAATTCATCCTCAACAAGTGGAGAGATAACGTAGCATCATACAAACGAAGCCACAAAACATTTCCTCCATTCAAGTTCTTCACAGACTTCCTGAAAGACACAGCGAAAGCAGCCTGCAATCCTGATATTCCAAGATCAGACGACACCCCCCCCCCAGAACATGTAAGCCAAAATCCCGTCAACAAACGAAGACTAAAGCGCATGTACACGCAACAAAAATCATCAAACAACGAAAAACAGTCTCTTTCACGAAGCTACAGCACATGACCTGAAAGATTGCAAGGCATTTGCAAAGCAACCAGTTGCTGACAGAATTGAACTGTGTAAGAAGAAAAGTTTGTGCTTTAAATGCACTCAGAAACATCTCGCCAAGGACTGCACATCGACCATCAAATGCGCTATATGCAAGAGCAAGAAACCCATCATCTGTCTCCACGCTACACCTACCGACAGATCTAAACAGAAAACAACCGAAGCCAAACCAGAAGACAAAGAGAAGGAAACCAAAGAAGCTATAACAAAATGCACCAGACTCATTAAATGCCCTGTTGGACACAAAATTATACACACAAGACCGACCAGCAGACTACATAGAAACTTAGGTAGTCCTAGGCGACCAGTCCAATGCCAGTATGGGTGACTGCCACCTCTTTGGTGCACTGAAGATACACGGCCTAGAGATTGAATTTGAACTGTCAACATGCAGCGGCGAAGGAAAACTCAGAAAGGGATGATGTAACAATCAAATCATCATAGAATCAATTGAGGGAAAGAACAAAGTCTCTCCTCCTGTCCTGCTAGAAAACGACAACATACCGAGCGACAAGAATGAAATACCCACACAAGATATTTGCAAGGCCTTCAAACATCTGAAGCAGGGGTCGCACTAGCGCTCGCCACATTCGCAAAATGCGACAGAAAGTGCTGGATGGCGAATAAAATGTCTTCCTAGTTTGCCACGCTCATGAAAGTGTGGCGAACTGGCCTCAAACTCAAAGACCCCGGTCAAATTCACGGTGGACGATGCGATACTATCAGGTGATGAAATCAATGTGTAACTCTCGCTCTCAGCGCCACGAAAGTTTACGATACCCGACAGTGGTTGCGTACTATGCGTTCTGTCCAGCTTAGGTACGCATTGCCAAGCCATAAAGCTTTTTCTTTACCATTTGAACCCAGTTTGGTACCATATAAGGACCAAAATAATGACATCATCCACCCTAACAATAGAGAGTTCCAGTAATTTATGCAAACTTTCCAAGAAGGGGTCAGTGGTTTACGTGAACATTTAATCAGGTCAGCTGCCCCGCTGCCGTGTACTCAACAAGAGCGAGAGTCGAGAGACCTTATGATAGCTTTTCCGCAACTCAGACACAGAAGACGATTATATCATTTACAGCTATTGCTCTCTGAGTGATAGAAACGGTAGCTTTTACCACTTTTTTTATTATATTCTATGGAAAAATCGAGCGAGTTGCTAGCCAAGTTGATTGCGACTGAACGTAGCGTTGGATGGCAGCATGGCCATCATTGCATGAAGCTGAACGCTCCAGATGGTCCCCGTGGTTGAGGTTTTCTTTCAATGGGCATGACAAAGAAAATAGTAAGATTTTAGTTAAAGTGAAGTGTATTCTGTTGATTTTCAAGTGACTTGCAATCGATAAGCTCATGCAGACTGTTGATATCGTGGCCTTATCCAGACTGTAGCGAGAGAGCCATGACGGTCAACCTAGTTTGTTTACAAAATTATGTGTTGTTACTGTTGACATCGTGACATCTTACATCGAGTCGCGTCTGACATGTCTGTTGCATCACCACAAGGTGACTGGAAACCGTATTTTGTGAGTTCGAAGCCAATTGAAAACACTGTATTTTTTAACTGAAATAAACCGGGCCTGAAACTTTTATCTCAATACTTTGTGGTTTCTTTCTTTTTAAAGACCGCTTTTGGTATGCTTGTCAAAATACGTGATCCAACTTTGAAAACACATTGACTAACACAGTACGACTACGAGACACGATTAAATCAAGGTATAAAAGTTATCGAAAGCATATGTTGTACGTATGTGAATCAAACTAATGTCAGTTGGTCCAAACACCAAATTTAATCAATAAAAAAATTAGTTAACTGTTTTTGTCTTCAGCTCTTCATTCTATTATACTTGCAGTTCAAACGATGGGGAAAGGAAACCCTGTATTTGTGTGTATGTGTTGCACAATAGTTTACCTCTATTGGTTGTACTATTGAATCATATGGGTTGCTAGGATTCCTTATCACAGAAAATGAACTGCACCAGTCTTTTTAAAGAAGTATAACAAGCAGTTGTGTTCAAAAGTCCTTGTCTCAGAAGGGGGGGTAGGTAGTGGTGGATTGCATGTGAAGTCTATGGCACTTCAAACAAGATGAGACCTTAAAATATTTTTGTTTTGTTTTTATTGTACAAAAGTTTTGTGTGGCTAAAGAAAGTTGTGTGTGGCTAACAAGATGTATGACCAATTTGCCACGCAAGGAATCTGTGGCTAACAACTTTGAAATCCTAGCGCTACCCCTGTGAAGCCCATCATCGATTACATTCCAAAACCAAAAAAGAACATTGGAATTCACCTCCTCATCAGCAGAAACTGCCCAGAACCATTAAAAGTCAGAGAAACAAAAAACGGACCTGCAAACTCGCCTTTGGGCTTAACGCATCGACCCAGGGTGGACAGTTTAAGGGGAACTGTGCCTAGAGACAGCAAGAGGTGTAATCCGCACTTCAGTACACCGTACGACTGCAACCTTCAACAACTACGATGCATCAACGCTCGAATGTAATCATCCCATCCACATCAAAGACATAATAGGCCCTAAACCCGTCAACTTTGGCACCACAGTCTTCAAATGGACACCTTACGACGAACAAAAGGCATCCTCTGTTGAAGACAAGCAATTCCTGGACATCATGCAATGAGAAGTCCACGTAAATGAGGAAGGCAATCTAGAACTTTCTCTCCCCTTCAGGTAAGTCCCGAAGAGATTACCTAACAACCGACAATCAGCTATGAACCGATTCTACAATCTACAGAATCAGCTTCAGCGTAAACCAAAAATGATGGAAGAATACTTTCAATTAATGAAGAAAATAATGGAACGCAACCATGCAAGCCCCGATCCAGAAGCTGAAATAGATGCCGACAACACATGGTACCAACCACACCTCGATGTCTACCATCCAGGAAACAACAGATCAAAGTAGTATTAGACTCCGGTGCAAAGTACAACGGAGTCTCCCTGAACGACCACTGCTTCAGGGACCTGACCAAATGAACAGCCTCCTTGGTATCCTGCTACTTTTCCGACGCAAGCAGACAGAAGTAATGGGCGACATAGAACAAATGTTTCACAGCTTCCACATCAACAAAGAACACAGAGACTATCTGTGCTTCTTTTGGTTCAAAGACAATGACCCCATGAAATGAGTTATTCAGTAAAGAATGAACGTACACCTTTTAGGCAATGTCCCCTCACCAACCATTGCTACCTTTGGACTGAGAAAGATCGATGAAGACGGCAGGGAGTACTTGCAATCGTCAATCCAATATACGATCCATTCAGTATAACTTGCACAAATTTCCATAGAAGGAAAACTAATACTACGAGGCCTTATGACAAAAACTAAAGGACATAATTCATCAAACTTTGGATGGGATGAACCATTACGAGAGAAATACTTGCACAGATGGACACGCTGGTGCAACAACCTCAACTACATCACAAAGATACAGCTACAGCGATGCTACACTCCACCTACCTTCGGGCCCATCAAGAAAACTGAGTCTCACATTTTCTCTGACACCAGCTATGAAGCCATAGGTGCCGTACCGTACTTGCGGTTGATCAACCATGAAGACAACGTCAATGTATCATTCATACTTGGCAAAGGAAAGGTAAATCCGACTCGTGCAGTCTCCATACCTCGCCTAGAACTATGTGCAACCTTCCTAGAAACAGAACTTGCATTAAAGATCACATCAGAACATCGACAATGTCATATATCACACGGACAGCAAAATCGTCCTTTGATATATAAACAACAGCTTGAAACGCTTCCACGTATACGTTGCGAACAAAGTAGAACAGATCCTTAACATTTCATCACCACACCAGTGGCGACATGTGTCTACACAAGAAAATCCAACTGACATCGCATCAGGCAGCATACCAGCCCCAAAACTCAATTCAACTATCTGGCTATCAGGACCAGCATTCCTGCGGTTACCAGACGAGCAAGACAACCATTTACAAACAGAACATGACTACAGTGAGCGACGAAGACCCTGAGGTCCGCAAACAACTTGCTGTCCTCAACACATCAATGAAGGAAATAGAACAAGACGACTTAGGTGCTCACCAATTTCAACAATTCTCATCATGGAGATCCTTGAAGAGAAATGTTACTAACTTAATAGGCAAAATCAGACAAAGAAAATCATCAGAAAAGACAGACTTAAAGGAGAAAGAGAAGTCTCCAGAACAATTGAAAATTGAAATGCTGACACAAATGAAAACCTTCATCCTAAGCTCAGTACAGAAAAAGTGTTTCATAAAGAATATGGGATACTATCTGCAGCAAAGTCAGCAGGCACTGACAAAACAAACTGCAGGAACAGAACCCCACTAGCTGGATGAACCCATTCATCGACGAAAAAGGACTCATCCGCATTGGAGGAAGACTTCGCCAATCTGACTTTGACCTCTGCGGCCATCACCCTATCATCCTACCACGGACAACCACATTTCACGACTTATCATCGATCATGTGCATCAACAAGTACAACATCAAGGCAGACAACTCACCCTGTTGAACGTCAAAGCTAATGGGTATTGGATTATGGGTGTACATGACATGGTAAGAAGTATACTACACAAATGTGCGATATGTAGAAGACTGAGAGCAAAACCACTTACTCAACTCATGGCCGACCTACTACCACAGACAGAACAGAGAAAAACCCACCATTAACCAATTTTGGCATGGACGTATTGGGCCCCTGGGCTATAGCTTCCCTCAAAACCAATGCTGAAGCAAGCGATGGGCAGTGACCTTTGTCTGTCTCTACACTATAGCAGTACACGTAGAAGCAATAGACTCAATAGACACTTCAGCCTTCATCAATGCCCTATGCTACTTCATAGATATATGCAGCAACATCAAGAAACTCAGATATGACCAGGGCACCAACTTCATCGGCGCAAAGAACAAACTTCAGGCAGCAGCCAAAGAACCACATCAAGAAATTCGCCACAACATGAGACTGTGAGTGGATCTTCAACCCACCTCACGCTTTCCACTTCTGCGGTACATGGGAACGACAAATCACTTCAATCAGATGCGTCTTTGACTCCATGCACATCAACTAGGAAAGCAACAATACACACATGACTTGCTGACAAGACAACCCTCATGCCAGTAGCGAGCGCCAACATTAACTCCAGACCTATAACAACGGTATCATCAGATGCAAA
Source organism: Ptychodera flava (assembly GCA_001465055.1). NCBI lineage: Eukaryota > Metazoa > Hemichordata > Enteropneusta > Ptychoderidae > Ptychodera > Ptychodera flava. Next base: position 31,568 of record LD351931.1, on the reverse strand, counting down.
CGATCCCCAAGCTCTCACCCCAAACATGCTTCTCACCATGAAGACTCAATCACCAACCCCACTACCAGGCTCATTTGTCCAACAAGACCTCTACAGTAGAAAACGTTGGCGACGCATACAGTATCTAGCTGATCAGTTCTGGACACGATGGAGAAAAGAATATCTGCAAAGCCATCAGCCACGACCGAAATGGAACAAATCTACAATCAACATCAAAGAAGGAGACTTGGTTCTTTTGAGAGAGAAAGAATACGCAAGAAACAGCTGTACCCTCGCTCGCATAGTGAATGTCTACCCCAGCGATGATAACAGAGTACACAAAGTAGACGTCATGATCTGTAAAGATGGCGAACATCGAACCTACCTCAGACCAATTAGTGAACTAGCTTTGATTGACAGTACAAATTGAACTCTGTGATTAAATTCAATGAACACTATATACGGACTCTAAGTATGAACCCTTACGTATGGACATTTAGTCTTTAAGAATTTATTTAGACTAAAATATTAGTAGGCATTTATTCTATTGAAATTTATGATTAGTGAAAATTCAGTTTACCGCGCATTTTGGAATGTGTTGGATTGAACTTTCATGACCCTGACTAGATTTTCAAAAGATCGCCCTCTATCTTTGTTAAGCCCTCTGACACAAAGGTCAAGAAACTTCTTGGTAAAAACAATCAAAGGTTACAGATTAAATTACACACGCAGACACATATTCTTCCACTGTCTAAAAAGCAAGTAGACATGCCACGTGGATCTAAAAACACTCCAGCCAAAAGTAGGACTGTAGGCGCTACGTTGTAAGTTGATTTCCCTTTTTGACTTTCCAATTATTTAGAGGACCATTTTGAATGCAGTGCTTAGATATTTTTCGTAGAATTTAGTTCTTTACTTCCGTTTACATTGAACTTGATTTACCTCGACTCCCAAGCATAGTCAATGGATGACCTTGTATTTTAATCTCTTTATTTACCAAGTTTTCACAGCTTCTTGAATAAACCTATCCTAAACTAAAGCAGCTGAGGGTGGCTATTTCTTGGAGTGGTTGGCACTCAGCGGATACAAAAGTAGCTTGACTCCGCTACAGTCATTGCTATCACCAAAATGTTATGACTGGTGCTCGGTCAGTCGATTAACTTAACGTTATATGGACTGCTATCTTACTGTGAGCAAAGTATTAGTCAAAATGAGATTCAGAAAATATTGTAACACACTTTTGGGAAAGATAACTTATGCTAATTGACCCAGTAACTATCATCAAACACATGACTGTCAAAGTCGAAGAACAGAATTTTCTGCGATAAGAAATACAAATTACTGTGCAAATATTATGCAAAGTCGTCTCCTAACAATTCAACACGTCAGTTCTATGTCTCCCTGTCGCCCAAGAACTCCCAATAATTGATAAATGTAACTTGCCATGTCACATTTAATATGGAAAACAATGTCAGTGTTAATGTCAATCGTTGAAAGTGGACCAAATGCACATCTAAAGATATGTTACCTTCTAAGCCACATAAAGCTTTCAAAACAAAGTGTAAATACTTTCTTCATCATGGGGACTAATAGAAGTGTATGAAGAATTCCATCATTACCTTTCATCAGTGGTATTTCCCTCTTACAGAGTAAATACTCCTGTACTGGAATGTAGACATCAAGGGTTAGGTAGTGAGCTTGAATCTTGCTGAGTAGTGTTGGTGTGACGATTGTAGAATGGATGATTTTGTCCAGTCGTCCACTGATATACTCACTCCACAGGGCTTCAAGTGCTTCTAGGGATCCACATTTCATCACATATCGCAGACAGCCATCCTCAACTTTCTCTACTTCGAGATCACCGTGAATATTGGCAATAACTTCGCCTGTTCCCTCAGTTGTCGGTCTGTTCCGTTCACTCTGGTGAAATGCATCTTCAACATCAGACATGGTTGTACCATTGACTGCATTACCAAACGATGGAGCAACATTTACACCTATCGTACCTGGAAATGAAATGTCAGAGCAATCGTTCTAATTTCCGCCCATTTGAAGTCACAAGAAAAGTTTAAGATACATAGACGGAACAGCCTTAAAGCACTTACAGTTAGTCCTTGCTTGCACAGATAAAGAGTGTACACTCGAGACTTTGTCTTCTGAAGTCGATGATATTCTATTGATGGCTGTAGTAGTGGTTCCTACATTGCCGAACAAAAGAGAAGAAAGTTAATTGACAAGGTAAGCCATGCATTTACAATAAGACGATTAATAATGCTTGTAAACGACAACATACCAGGGCTTAAAGCGAACAACAGGGTAAGTATCAAACAAGGATGAGCTCTACGTCACTTGACTTGAGCAGTCTGCAAGTTTAATCTACGTTCTTCCTTTTTTACAGAGATATAAGTACAATTTATTTAGTTTAGCTGAACGACAATCACTTAAATTGATTTTCCCCTGCAAACGGTTTCTCATTGTTTGTTTTATTTTAACATAAAGAGACAGCTTCAGAAATAATTATTAATTCCACGCGATGTATTGCAACTTTAATATTACAAACATTTGCACTCTCACGGACTAACAATTATGTACTATGCATTTATATTGGCTAGAGGACACATAATTTTGCATTTGTTTTGGTCATTTGTGTACGTTCTGTGTTCGAATCCGATCGAAAATGTACTGAATTTTGGACTTCGCGAGAGATGCAAACAGCAACAACACTGCTATGGTGTATTCTTTTGATCGTGGCAGTGAATAAAACTTGAACTCAATTCATTGACTAAATACTTGTATTTATAGAAAGAAGTACCACGGTGTTTCAGTCTTTGTTCATTTTTCTAAGTAATTGCTATAGTTTAAAACTTTATTTAACGCGTGACTTCTATACCTGTAGCCTTTCAATCTTATGAGACGGATTGTTCCGTACAAGCACATCATTCAACATTGTATCGAATGTGCAAGCCAGTAAAAGTGGCTTTGCTTTACTGTGAACATATCCTACCTGGTGAACCAGCAGTCGTTTGGCTTTCGGATTTAAATTCTTGATCTGGCGACAGCAGAAGACGTTGATTGATCTCATCTCCTAATTTTGAATTCATCTTTTCAATTTGTTTCATCACTGTATTTACCATCTTCTCTTTCATCTCAGCAGCTCTCTTCAGATACTCATCGTAATGTTCAATGACATATGTAATCTTCTCTTTCAACAAATCTGGCCCTTCACGTGTATCAACAACAATGCTGTTCCGACAATCTTTAAAATATTCCTTTACGAAGTAATCACCTTCCGAGAGTGTAGGAACTAAAATTGGTCTTCCACTGGCTATGGATGCTATAACAACACCTAGCGAATTTATCGAACGAGGAGGCATGACGAGGAGGTGGGTATGTTGAAGTTCGTCTCTGAGTGTGTCACTTGTGTACCCATGTACTATTATGTTTAATTTTCGGTGTGGCTGTAAACTTGAAACGACATCTTTGTCATCATGTTTGTGTGTACATAGAATTTTCCACTTTGGTGGTTCATCTTGTACATTGGAGTAATTCTCTGCCACCAAGTTCATTGCTTTGGGAACGATGGCATTATGACTCAACTCAGTAACAGTAAAGTGTTCATATGGAGTCAAAATCTGAAAATAGCAATTGTCTGGTGGCTTTTTAGCAATTGGAAGATTGAAATAACTTTCTTCTGGCATTGGTAGGAGCTCGAAGTGTCTATCTAGTTCCTCGTTATGTCTGTAGTGGAAGTACTGGTAGACCTTTCGGCCAACTGATAGTACAACTTGAGCAAGTTGGTTTTGTACGTCCAACAATCTACGATAATGGTCAAATACATCTTTGTCATATGGGAACATATCGTGGAGTAATTCCTCAGGATTCCATACATTAATATGGAAATAGTCTACTTCCGTGACTCCGTTTTCTTTGATATCACATGCAATAGAAGACGAAACAATCCCAAAGCCGAAAATGAACTTCAATTTTGGAATTGTCTTTATGTGAGGAAAGAATGTTTCATACGTTTCCAGCCATGAGTAACTTGGGCTGTGTTTTTCAAACATGGGTTTCCTTTTGGGTAACACAAGATTGACTCCTAAGCGTTCAGCCTCTCTAACTGTTTTGCCGTCTGCTTCTAAGACCGTACAATGAATGGTAAGTTCACATGCTTTCAACTGATCAACTAGCTGGTACATTGCTCCTGCAATTCCGCCATGGATTGGTGAGCCCCATCTATCCATCAAAATCAGTGCAGATGGATTTGTAGCAAGTCTCTAGAAAAAGTGAAATGAGTGAAATGAGACAACTTCCAGTATTTTGTGTTCTAAAAATCGGTCAAAGACAAAGTTGTTGTTGTAGGACTACCTCAAAAATAAATGTTGCCACAGGGCATAAAGCAAGTTTGGTCCTCCAGACGTGATCGTTCCCTTAAGTACTAGTTAGTGAATTTTGCGGGTCTAAAAATGCATAGTGCAGTGAATGACAACGTGTACACCATACCTAAATATGCTGCTCCGGAGATTTCTTTCATCATCGACCTCAACTTATTTTCACCAAGAGATGAGTTACAGACCCGTACTTTATCTATGTATCGAAGTTAGGACTTTGGTCTTTGAAACAAAGCGGACAGTTTCGGTTTAAATTTAGATAGATACGTTTAAATGCACCGACTGGGCAATTTTTGATTATGCTGGTTTAGGGACCCGTTTTAGTACTGCTTTCAGTGCCAAAACAGTATTTTAGGATCGATGGAATGAGTTCGCGTCCAATCATAATGGCGTAAGCGAAGGTTATGATTGGAAACAAATTGATGAAACAGGATAAGTTGGTTTTGTCGATGTCAAAGGTCGACACTGACTGTGTTCAAATTTTATGCAATAGTGGTACAGTTGACAGACTTTAGTGTTCATATGGAAATGTTCAACGTTGTTGCCTTAAAGTACAATGGATTGTATAGTTTATGAAGTATTAGTTAGAAATGACATATCTCACATACGGGCACGTTTAGTGGCATCCTTACGACTTCATGTTTCTCATCTTCATCGTCGTCAACGTCGTCGCCCCCATCGCCAGTGCCACCATCACTACTGGCAATTTTCCTCTTCTGACTGTCTCTGCCATTTCTATAATCATTTCGTCTCACTCCTACGTCTGACATGTTGGTTCGGATACGTTATTTACAGAAAAGTCAAGTCTTATAATGAAGAAGACACGTATGTATATGTTTAATTTCTTATCACGATTAAAAGGAGGGGTCGTCTAAACTGCGCCTGTTCGACTTCCTGGTGTACAAACAATGTATTCCTTGCACGACACATATATTTAAGGAGCCTTCAGTAATTACAAGGGGGTGGGTCGGGAGAATTCCATGCGCACATGTACTGTAAAATGTGACCCCCTATCCTTGTGTCTAAAATGTGACCGCCATCCTTGTCTGGCATTCTAAAACTCGACTCTCCCCCGATCACTAAATATTCTCCCAAGGGATAACTCAGAAACAGAATCAGCTAATTTACATAACAATAAGTTAATTGTTATGTAAGTTACAGACAGAAATTACAGGGGCCGGCATTTTGGGAAGGAGGGTTGCAATTTATCATGCAAGCATTTTTGAAGGGTCATGCATTTCCGGGAGGGTCACCATATTTTGCGCAATTATAAGGAGGCAAGATATGGCATATATAGTGCTTCGCCCGACAATATCAAATCATAATACATGGGAATCTATCAGGCAAACTATTGGCCATTTTCCTCCGCACAACACACCATATCTGTACATTTATGTATGTTTTATAATAAATGCAAATGCACTTCTCTTGAAGTGGGAAGTAAACATGCATGTCTGTACAAAAAATGGATTTTTGGATTTCATTTAAATTGTTGATTTACTATACATGGTACTTTATGAGGAAACTATGGATTTGCTTTCAATACAAAAATAGGTAAATCTGTGTATTTATCTATGCTTGGTTATTTATATTAATGTACTTGATTAGACTAGGGTGGTTACAACTAGATGTGTGCGCAAGAAATTAAATTTAGGAAATTACCCGAAATGTTGAATTCACAATACATGGTAATCTATGAGACAACTGTGATAAATTTTTTACCAACATAAAACATAAAACAGACAACATCTGTGCATTTATAGACATTTGATAATTGATATACATTTTGCCATCTTTTCCATATGTTTTTGTCTCTTTTCTTTCATCAGTTTTAACTCTTCGAGGTGTTTTATGTAGGATAACACTGAATCTTCTTTGCTTGTGAAGCTTGTTGATAATGTGTACGTATTCAAAAGAATCAATGTATTTCGTCAGCAATTTACTATTCTGGAAATATCAAATGCATATTCAAATGTTTGGCCGTAAAATCATGTTTGGCCGTAAAATCATCTTCTGCTAAAATTGATCCTCCCCAAAGATAGGTTTATAAAAAGAGACCCTCCCCTTTGGACAGTTTTCTGAAAAGTTACCCTCCCCATTCCCCGACCCATCCCCCTGTAATTTCTGAAGGCTACTTTATAGCGTCAAAATAGCTGCAAAACTTAAATTTTAGAATGCAGGTTATGACAAGATGAAAGCCTTTTAACTTTCATCAATCGCAAACATACCTTGGATACAATATTTACGTCGGACGTATTAGTCCCATAATAACTTTGAGCTCAGTTCCAACGACCAATTCCCTTTAATGTCAACTATTAAGTCCGCGACTTATTGGAATAAAAGATAGCTCTTAAAGGTAATTATTACATGGTCATGATAACAAAGTTTTTTATCCACATTCTTACACATAATCAGATATAAAATACTAAATATAACATCCTTGTCTTATATACTTGTAGTGTTCATCTATAAGTAAAATCTCTGATCCTGTTTTTCTTTTTACTTTTAGTTTTTTCCATTACGTGTTTCTCCGATAAGTCGCTTTTAAATTAATTTTCAGCTTCAAGTTTTACAATCTATTGGTCGATTAAAATATCAGGTCCGGGGGTCAAAGTCCTTTGCACTTCCCGTGTCAAAATTTAAAACAAATTTGCCTAGCCATACAGGCATACTCAAGTAATTTAGTCCAGACAAATATGGATCGTGCTCGAAATATCGTAAAAGGCCGCCTCTAAATAAATTGGGTAACAAATAATACTTCCATAGTGGTACATACCTGATACAAACAAATCCTAAACCATAACTGTAATAAGCTGCGGACATACTCAAAATGGCTTCAAAAATTTAGGACCCTTGACTGTCTCATACCTAATATTAAACCTAACTTTCCGCTGGGCAATCCCTCTTACACGTTTATATTTTGTTTGTTACACTGAATATCTGATTTTTGCCATTAGTTTAAACTTAGAATATCAGTTCCATTGGTTTTGACAGGTAAACTGTGTATACACTTGCCCATACCCCTGAAAATTGTTACTTGCTTAATTGCACACACTTTTTGCTAAACTCATCAGTGCATGCATGCGCACGATGATTAGTTTTTCTCATTGTTCTGTGAATTGAATTTGGTTTTTTTAAACAATTGAAGACATTTATTACGAAACAAATAAACACTTACCACTGCAAATCAAGGAACACATGCAAAACATCTTGATTATCAAATAATCGATTTTGGGGAAAGTTGTTAGAGAAGCGCTGTCAAAAATGTCTGTACAACAATACAATTAAAATCCTGAAAAAAAGTTTAGACTTAATAATTTTACTCAAATACCTTCAGGCCAAATTTAAGGAAACCTATTCTAAGATATCATTGTACACAGCATACGGCATATGTTAAAAGAAAAAGCCGTGGTAGTAGTCCGCTGGACCTTCGTTTCAAAGGACTTAAAATTATTTAGTTTCTATCTTTTAAAAAAAGCATGGTGATAGCTGGAATAAGTTCTGTAGTGGGGAAACATGTAGCAGATTTGGTTCTTATTTTTTATAACTGTCAATAAATGCGTTTCAATTCCATCAATCTTTTATTGCTTTCTTTGAAATGAATATATACAACCTACCCACCAGATAAACTCACAGTATACTGTACCATCAAACTCCAGCCATCGCTAACGATCGATCGAATGAATGGTATGATCACCAGCCTACAAATAAATGAAATATAAACAAAACTCAATGGTGTAAAACTCATGTCATCCAAAAATGTGTATATTACAGTACATTAATTTAACAAAGACAAGAACATGTAAATAATTTGTGTGTGTATGTGTTTTTTTATTGTTTACCCAATTTGCGTTTGCTTGGGACAATTCAGGACGACATCAAGAGACTGTATTGTGCACACACATATAGTATACGTTTGATCGAATGTTACTTCTTTTAGTCCGTAATGTCAAGTCATCGTTGATGACACAGTCCCACTTGTTAATGGGTACTTTGATTTCAGGTCCTCATGAAGGATAGAGTCCTCTTAATTAGGTCTGTGATAAAAATGCTTTTGAATAAATTCGCTTGATACATGTCTGAGTTATGGTTCAGGACATGTAAAAATCGTAATAAAATGGCCATATTGGATCTTATCACAAAACAAATCAATATGCATGTATGACCTTGGTCAATGTCCTTGTACCAAGTTTGAATAAAGTCGGTCGAGATATGCCTGAGTTATGGCTTCGTACATGAAAAAATCATAACAAAATGGCCGCACAGCAGCCATATTGGATCATATCACAAAACAAATTAATGTGCATATATATGACATTGGTCAATCTCCTTGTACCAACTTTGAATAAATTCGCTTGATACATGTCTGAGTTATCGTTCCGGACATGAAGAAACATAACAAAGTGGCCATACGGTGGCCATATCGGATCGTATCACAAAACAAATCAATGTGCATATGTATAACATTGGTCAGTGTCCTTGTACCAACTTTGAATAAAATCGGTTGAAACATGCCTGAGTAATGGCTCTGTACATGAAAAAATCGTTGTAAAATGGCCGCCTGGCAGCCGTACTGGATTGTATCACAAAGTAAATTGACGTGCATATGTATGACATAGGTCAATGTCCTTGTACCAAGTTTGAATACAATCGGTAGAGATATGCCAGAGTTATGGCTCTGTACATGAAAAATCGTAATAATTGGCCGCCTGGCAGCCATATTGGATCGTTTCACAAAACAAATCAACATGCGTCTGTATGACATATGAAGTAATCCTTGTACCAAGTTTGAATGAAATCGCTCCAGGCATCTCTGAGATATCTGCGTGAATGGACGGACGCACGCACGCACGCACGGACATTACCAAACCTATAAGTCCCCCCGGATGGTGTCCGTGGGGACTAAAAAGCTAGTGAGAGTCACGACTTTCTTGGAGAATAGGTGTTGCCCTTGATCTATGAACGTTTGTAATGGAGTAGGTTCGATTTCACTATGTAATAACGAGATCAACATAAAGAACACGACAAAACACGCCGGAAATGAACGTATCAAGCTACGCCACTGCATCATGACATGTTACCTGTTCCATTCGGATGCTGGTTACAAGATCAGTCGTGCTGTATTCTTAACTGGAGAGCGTTAAGTTGTTTACATACATTCTGCTTGTTCAGTGTGATCGTGGTAATATGAAAACGATAAACTTTTCTGAATATGATATTTTGAAGAAGAGGATCATTTGAAACATGTCGTAGTAAGTTCAGATTGCCTTTTGTTAATATTAACGGTTATTCGATGTAACATAGCATTACAGCTTGTGTAATCACCATTTTCTCGTTAAAATCGTGTTTCGCAATATCTCCTTATATAGCAACGTTTATTAGTAGACTGGTGATAAATTGCATTGACTTCCACCTCTGACAGCAGATATTGGTCCTTGTAACCAAATAACGTTATCAATTTCGAACACACGTTTACGCATGTCTAAGTGCGCTTACATGGCACTGTAGGTGCATTGAAACAAACAGAATATTGAGGTCGTACTCCGACATCAACACTTGGCATCTAAGGCTTCTAATCACCTGTTTCTGTATGTCTAGGTTAGATTCCTTGTGCACTATTTTGACACGTACGAGTATGTGATTCATTCTAATGTTTGTAATATATAAAATCTTCATGACTTTTAATTCTAAAATATATAAAATAGTATGAATGTCTTGAATTTCATGACAGAACCAAAAGCTGGAACTACTGTCGATAATTTTTTTTCAATAATTCTATGCTATAAATCAAATACAATTTCTTTCTGTTTCCCTACAACGTACACACACACACACACACACACACACACATACACACACAATATTCAGTTTGTTAACAAATATATTGTATAACGTCCCATGTCAGTGAAACCACAGGGCACAGATGTCACTCCCCTAGGATGGGGAGGGATGGGTTCTTTGTGCAACGGTTTATTTTATTTTACTAATTTGACCGTGATATTTCAAATAAAGATTTCAACTGCAAACCGTCTGACTGCTTTCTTTATCACAACAAGTAATTTTATTAATTTTGAGTGCTTGACTACGATATTTCAAATAAAGATTTGGACTCCAAACTGTCTGACTTCTTCTTCATTGCCTACAAGTCCTCGCCTCTAACCTGTGTACATACCAATTTACTTGCTCTGCAAGTATTGCCAATTTGCTCATCGGCTATATCTTCAGATTAATTGATTAGTTCAACACTACAGCTGTCCCACAAGTAGTAAAATAATTTTAATACATGTTGGACGGCTGTGGGGTTGATATATATGTGGTGTTGCAAATGAACCATTGCACAAAGAACTCATCCTCACCCCAGGGGACTGACAGCTGTGCCCTGTGGTAAAACATCCTTGTCTATATACAAGATCACCGAGAGCAATACAAGAAAAACTAGGAGACTTTAGAGTCATCAATAAACAATGACCAACAGGTAAAATAAGTGTATCAATGTTCACAAAATGGTGTTGAAAATGGTACCAAAAATGCATCTCCTAGTGTGGTGTACAGTTCACTTCTATTCCTGTATAGCTACCAGTATTCATGCCATGCTTGATATTCTACTTACTTTCTAATTAAAGTAAGTTTTTCACTAGAATATGATTCACTTAAAACCATGCATTTCAAGTTAATGTGTGAATGGACTCTTCACATTTTCCACCTTACAGTAACACAAAATGTCAGACTAAATCGCTGACCGGGCGGTGTTTTTCTGCGTTCTCACTCACTGTTGAAAGAGTTTACATCTGAGTCTGTAGAGTTGTACAATTGCTGTTTGTCTCGTACCACTTTTAAAAGTAGTGAATATTTACATTTCGCAGTCGTACCGCAGCTTTGCCAAAACTAAACATCAAACATAAAAAGCTACATCGGTGATGGGTCACGTACGTGTATTTATGGACGCTTACTCTCTTAAACTACGTCGGTGGTGTTTTTCTGCGTTCTTGAAGCAACAGAGTGACATGTCAAACTGATAACGAATCGCCTTTATCAAGTCCTGCATGTTACAATAGAGTATGCCATGTGTGACAGTGTGATATATTACTCCTGGCCTTTTTGACATCTGTCAAATCGATCTTTGATCCCTTGGCATGTTAAATGCTAGCGATGGTGTATATGTTTCACTTCCTGTTTGTAAAACGATAACACTCAGAAATTCATGACTCAGAATTATTCATGCCACTCACTGTTGAAAGAGTTTACATCTGAGTCTGTAGAGTTGTACAATTGCTGTTTGTCTCGTACCACTTTTAAAAGTAGTGAATATTTACATTTCACAGTCGTACCGCAGCTTTGCCAAAACTAAACATCAAACATAAAAAGCTACATCGGTGATGGGTCACGTACGTGTATTTCTGGACGCTTACTCTCTTAAACTACGTCGGTGGTGTTTTTCTGCGTTCTTGAAGCAACAGAGTGACATGTCAAACTGATAACGAATCGCCTTTATCAAGTCCTGCATGTTACAATAGAGTATGCCATGTGTGACAGTGTGATATATTACTCCTGGCCTTTTTGACATCTGTCAAATCGATCTTTGATCCCTTGGCATGTTAAATGCTAGCGATGGTGTATATGTTTCACTTCCTGTTTGTAAAACGATAACACTCAGAAATTCATGACTGTGAATTATTCATGCCACTCACTGTTGAAAGAGTTAAATCTGAGTCTGTAGAGTTGTACAATTGCTGTTTGTCTAGTACCACTTATAAAAGTATTGAATATTTACATTTCGCAGTCGTACCGTAGCTTTGTCAAAACTAAACATCAAACATAAAACGCTACATCGGTGATGGGTCACGTACGTGTATTTCTGGACGCTTACTCTCTTAAAGTACGTCATTGTCTGTGAAACGTCTCGACCCAGTCCTGAGGTGCTATCTAGCAGATAATTACAAAGATAATATGGCAAGTCAACACGGATTACTACTGTCCATAATACTTCTCGCGAAGACCACTGTGACATTAGACCATTGTACGTAATGCGACTCTGCCGTTATGGTTTTAATTATCTTTTTTTGTTACTTGAATGTGACCATGACTCAATTTACGTCTCGATTCCGTCAATTGTTCGATTGAGTCCTAAGCTTTGAACCATATGGAAACTTAAAGTAACTCTCAGTTCGTTTCCGGTTCGATATCCAATCCTGATAAAGGACAAGCAGAGCATAAATATACAAGTTTCACTTAATGCACATATTTTGCACGTTTGTCTTTTGCAGACTGCTTCTAAGGTCATATTGATAACATGAAGCCTGGAATGACATCATAAATGCGCTTGCACTTTGAAACATATGAAACAATTCCTTCCAAGTTCCTCATTATTCTTCAAACCTTTAGCATCAATGGCTCTATGATTACAGAATAAATAAATCCATTGACTCTTAATTTTTTATAAGTTTAGCAAAAGCTTTAAAGTTCGTGTTATGACTTTCGATTATGATTGCCATTTTATACCTCTATACTCGATGGTTGCCTTTTGGACATTTATCGAGCAGTATTTACAGGCTGGGCCGTGCTATTGCGCTGGCGTATACCGGATGAAAGACATTTGGTGACATCTTATTTATATGTAGGTAGATGAGTTTGCAAGGAGCTCAGTCTGCAGAAATTTAGCTCATATTAACATTGATCAACACAATTTTTATTTGATATCAATTTACAGACATTTTCCCAGCCTTGTAAAAAGACGAAAAATGTTGACAAAGTTTTTTATTTTGTTTTTCAAACTTGAATTCTGGTGATCCTGGCTAATAACATTCATTTCATTTATACCAGTGTATACCTACAAGCTAAAATTTCAGCTATATATTTTTACAGAGGTCATTCACTTTGACGTCAATTCTGCTTAAAATAAGGTCGATGATCAAGTTTAGAATTGTGAACGATGTTCGATAGCGATACCGACTGTGAGAAATCCAACAAGCAAATAATTGCTCTTGTATTTATGGTCATGGCCATTGATGTGAACCTTGCAATCGGGCTAAATATGTCATTACTAGTAGGGAAACTTATGATGAGACGCTAATTGTATCTGAATAACCACCGTACAGATTGTATTGGAAGTGTTTTACGAACACAAACACTTAGCAGAAGGGATAACACCTTGCAGTATGTAATATCCATGTGTAAGAAATAAACGGTATTATCTTTGAAAATGTTTAGCCGCTATTCTGTTTTTGTTTCCCGACGTCCTCTCGATAGCTATTCCCCAAAGAAAGACGATAAGCTGTGACACATGGTAAAAATCCGTGTATAGTTATTCTCACATTCCTAACCGCTGGGAGTGAGGGATCGACAGTGTGGGAAAAATCGATCTCCCACTCTCAGAAACCGTCCCACACTCTGCAATAAATATTACACGAGCTCTGATTGGATGATAAACAGTCTTTTTGTTCCACGCGCAAAATGCTATCCAATGGCACGACGAGTAACACAGGGACCAGAACTACAAAGTAGGCAGGTCAAAGTACAGTGGCAGACGACAGATTTGTCACGATTTTGGATAATGTTGTACGTGTCCAATGTGAATTTAGCGCATTTTGTGGTCATGTGAGAAAAAGAATTTCATACACCAAGGACCTGGGATCAGATTTCTCACACGAGTTGGGGATATTTTGTCTCACACGAGCCGCAGGCTCGTGTGAGACAAAATATCCCCAACTCGTGTGAGAAATCTGATCCAGGCTCGTGTGAGACAAAATATCCCCAACTCGTGTGAGAAATCTGATCCCAGGTCCTTGGGGGTGTGAGATGCTATTATTCCGATAAATGTCAGAAATTGGTAAAGAATCTTCAAAAGTTGCCAGGCTTCTTAACTAAAATCACCGGGCTGGCAAAAGGAGAAGTAGATGGTTTAACAAGCGACCTAGCGGCCGATATAGCTCCGCTGTGTTTATGTAGAGAATAACTATTTTTGACACATGTTGATGAAGAAGGTGGAAATCTTTGAGAGCTCAATGCAATGGCCAGAAAAAATTGGCTAAAATAAGCTGCAAAAATACACAATTTCATCACACTTTGAATATATCACATCGGATCATCCCTAAAAACATGTCAACCAAAGCTATCCGATGAGTAGTTTTTTAAGAATGAAATTTTCTGACCGAAAATGGCAACATTGCCCCAAAAAATAAAAATTGCAGATTTCATCATAATTTCAAAAGATCAAATTTAGTTTATCTATAGAAACCTGTATACCAAATTTCAAAGCTGTTAGATCAGTACTTTTTGAGAAACACATTTTTTGACCAAAAAATGGGAAAAATTGCCCCAAACATTCAAAATTGCAGATTTCATCATTATTTTAATAAATACCATTTAGTTCATCTATAGAAACCTGTATACCAAATTTCAAAGCTATCAGACCAGTACTTTTTGAGAAACACACTTTTTGACCAAAAATGGCAAAAATTGCCCCAAAATTACAAAATTGCAGATTTCATCATAATTTCAATAAATATCATTAAGGTGATCTGTAGAAATCTGTATACCTAATTGCAAAGCTATCAGATGAGTAGTTTTGGAAATACACATTTTTTGACCAAAAATGGAAAAAATTGCCCCAAAATTACAAAATTGCAGATTTCATCATAATTGCAACAAATATCATTTAGTTCTTCAGTAGAAACCTGTATACCAAATTTCAAAGCTATCAGATGAGCAGTTTTGGAAATACACATTTTTTGACCAAAAATGAAAAAAAATTGCCCCAAAAAATCAAAATTGCAGATTTCATCAGAAAGTCAACATATATTACTTAGGTCGTCTATAGAAACCTGTATACCAAATTTCAAAACTATCAGACCAGTACTTTATGAAAAAAACATTTTTTGACCAAAAATGGCAAAAATTGCCTTAAAAATGCAAATTTGCATATTTCTGCACAATTTGAAAAAATCTGAAATAGATCATCCCTAGGGACATATGTACCAAATATCAAAGCTATCTGACTGGTAGTTTTGAAGAAGGAGATTTTTAAAGATTTTTTTTACCAAAAATGACAAAAATTGCCTTTAAAATACAAATATGCAAATTTCACCACTATTTGAACAAATCTGACTGAAGTCACCCTAAGTAAACTGCATATCCAATTTCAAAGCAATAGGACAAACAGTTTCAGCGAAGAAGATTTTTTTACCAAAAACACCAAAAAATCCCCCAAAAATACAAATATGCAAATTTCACCACAATTTGAACAAACTTAAATGAGGTCACCCCAAGCGAACTGCATATAAAATTTCAAAGCAGTTGGACTTGCGGTTTCAGAGGAGAAGGCAATTGTTGACGGACGACGGACGACGGACGACGACGACGGACGAAGACAGAAAATCAACCTATGTGATCAGCTCTGCACCGCTGACAGCGGAGCTAAAAATACCCTGTTCTAATAACTTGTCAATTTTTCGTTTATTTCCTACCTTTTATCAAGGGTCACCCTGCACGGAGCACAGCAAAACGGAACGTCACCCATTTCAAATAAATTTTATGCTTAATCAATTGCAATAGCCCAGTTTACCACTAAAATCGACAAAGCAAATCCAAATATTGACATTCGTTTTCATATTTGGCAAGTAAAAGAGACACAGCCCATAAATTAGGCAGGGAAAATATTGAGAAATACCACTGTGACATTAAAGAGCGTTGTGGTCGCAATATTACAAAATCTTGAGAGTTCGAGATAAGAGACGAAGTAGATCTTTACAAGCCACGAGTTAAGCCAGAAGTGAATAAGAGATTGTCCACAAATGGACCGGTCTGTACGTTATTACAGAACAAGTGAGTCCTGTTATTTATAAGCTACAAATTTTAAATGGCAATAAGAATTATCGTAAGGTAATCCATGCAGACTGACTGAAGAGAGCTTATTTGCGGCCATCTGAGTTTGATTCGTCGACTTCTGATGAGTTTGAAGATGAATTACAAGTCTCATTTCAATCATCTTGAACTGACCAGATCAGGGATTCATCTGATAACGAGGCTAATGCAGCTCCTAGTCAGATTGTTCACACTTACGATAATGATGATGAAATGAAAACTCAATTCATGGAGGTTTAATAGCAGGCAGTGACGAGGATGTCAACGCCCAACAATCAGTTAGCTCAGAAAGTGAACAAGCATCATATCATGAATGTGAACAAGCATTATATTATGAAGTTGAGAAAGTTTTGAAGGGTCGTTACAGAAATGGTCAATAACAGTATTAAATCAAATGGAACGACTCCTTACACAAAAATAATACTTCAGAAGATGAACGCATTTGAATGATGCCACAAGATAGTATTTGCGGATAAACGCCGTGAACATTACAGTCATGGCACTCTTGTCTTCTTTACGAATTTTTTTATAAGTTCATGTAATGGGGTAACACCAATTTGAGGTCGCCAGTGAGTTTTGAATGTATGATTGATGTGTATATGCTAGGGGCAAATGTGTGAATGAAAACAGTGAGTGGTGTGACTTGATATGCCTACCTCTAAATGTTATCCTAATCACGGAAACATGAAATGATGGTTTCGCATTGATCTACTACTTAATCTATCAAGAATTAGTCCTTCCCCTTAAAGAAACAAAGAGATAAGAATTAAGAATAACTGACGCCATTTGAAATGACACATCACCCTGATGGCAGCTACACGAAAACAATGGAAATGGTTTAAGCCGTCATAATCTCAAATTGTGAATTAAGAAATCGGCGATAAAATCTTCTCTGCCTCCCTTAATGATGAATTTTGTGTGACTGAAGTTGTACATAATATGATAATGTTTTAAAAAACGCACACTTCGAAAAACAAGTATGTATTGATTCTGCAATACGTAGTAAGACCAAATCCTGAAGAGGAAACAAAAGAAGTAATATCAAACAAAATAGATGTACTTTTAATAATGAAGGGAAAGAAGCCTTCCCCTACGGGTTTGTAAGAGTTGTCGGGTAGTAGTGCGTATAATTGTACCTAAATGAGGACACCATATTACTCACTATGTATTTCTGTGTATGACAATCTATACCAACTGTGTTGTGTAGAACTGTTTATCATATTTCCTTGAATTACATAATTTTCATATTTTGCAGATTTTATTAGTGCTTGTACGCTTGTGATTTGAGGGTATATTTGATATGAATATTCATGCGGGCGCATTCATAGAGATACGGGAAATTTTTACAGAGGCTTTACACTTTAACGTTGATTTTGCATAAAGGTCAATGATCAGGTTCAGAATTGTGAACTATTAATATAGAGAATTCAAACAAGTAAATAGTTGTTCTGGCGTTTATGGTGTCGGCCATTGATAGGAACCTTGGCCAGAAATACGTCATTACCTGCTAGGGAAGCTAATGATGAGATGGCATTTGTATGTAAATAACCACTGTACAGGAGGTTTCTTAACACAAGCACATAGGAGAAGGGAAAACACAGAGTAATAATTAAGATCCATGTATAAGAAATAAACGATGTTATCTTTGAAAACTTTGAACCGTAACTCTGTTTCTTTATCCCGAGTTCCTTTCGATAACAATCCCCGAAGGGAAACGGTGAGCTGTAATACCATTTTTAGCTGTAATTCGATCTTAAGTTTATCATAATGACTTGACAAGCAAGTATTAAATTAGTAGATTTTTCACCTACCGTTTGCAATTACTTATTTGTCGAACGAAGGACAAGCTGAGACAACCCCAGACATTTTGCAGCTGACCTTAGAACGCATCACAATCTGAATGTCTTAGTAGCGAAGCAACTATAGAATGAAGTGACAAAAAACATCTTATCGGCGTTTCGTGCCTTAAGATCAATGTCTTAAAATTAAGATATGATCAGTATCCTTTGCACCGTATACAGTAAGCTGGGTAGCGCACGTACAACACTGCTCAGCAAATGTTTATTGCAAAGTCGATATTCGTACATAGGTCACATGGTCTTTTTCTATCAGTCAATATAGTGCTCAAATTATCAAAAGTTTGGTTTTCTGGTTAATTGTCAAAGCAATCCAGATTGGATTTCGAGTATGGCTGTCGTCAATTTAGTGAACAGAAGACCCAGATGGATTAGTTAGGATAAGGAGTGACATGATTGGCGGATTGGTGGATACAATATCTGCCAGGCTAATACAGATAGACAATTAAATAGAGTCTACTTTACAGGTTATATTTATAACATTGCAATGGGTGAACAGGGGGCTGTGGTCTTGTTGTAGTACGTCACCTCTATGTTAGTTTGGTAAAGGCAAATGTGAATGCATGAAGTACAAACGCATGTAGATGAACAGTTGAAAATTATTTCATAGAACCCGTTTTGTTTCTGACATAAATTTGTTTTCTTCGTGCGATAGGATATGTGTATAACACTGACGAATTTTTCAAATTTACGTACATTGGACTTCTCAGTTACATTCCATTCTGACGTATCTCCTATTGTCTCATCAGCATTTACTCGAATGTAAAGTTTCGAAATGGGTAATGTAATATATCCTGTTAAATCTTTGATCAGTATTTCACTTTATTTTCATATTTCATTATTTGAGGACAACGCGTATAATATCATTATTTGGTGACAGAGGGAAATGCATAAATTCACGCTAACATTCTTGCGCAATAGGTGCCCTAAGTGTGCACAGCTTTGAGTATGTCGTTCTATGTAGGGTCAACTATCAATGTTCACCAATAACAGACTTGACACTGTACATTTACACTTGCTCCTACCGAAGTTTGTCAATGTTACACTACGATGCAGTCTCTGTGGCGTCATCGTCTTCATTGCAAGCCATGAGTACCAGAAAAATTGACAACTACATATCTCGACTTGCGTTTTGGACAAATATGTTATTGCGATCAGTAGGTGGGAGGAGGATTCGTTAATAAGCAGTCTGCTAGACGAGGCTTTCTGATTAACTTCCCCATCCAGAGGTATTAGTGAAAAACTGAAATAATGAACTCATAACGTATCTGTAAGATGTCTCTGCCCAGTGACTGAAAAATAGATGATGTTTGGTCACGCATTCGATCGTCGGCACGGTATCAAGATTTGTATAAAGAGATGGGGCTGATAACCCACTTCCCTTTCTGCTAATGGCTGTCACAACGTGAAGAATAATTGAACACTAAGCCAACCAGTCGTGTCGGTCTGTGTTTAACACCATTGTTTGTGCCACTTGGCACATGTCTCTAGATTCTTGATTATCTTTCATCCAACATACTATCAGGTGAGCTTTCATCATCTCGTGACGGCCCTTGATAAGCAATCACACTCAGTCTTGTGATATTTTATTTTTGGCTTTTATGATAAGCGTACCGAAGAGGTCACATGTACGCTACATGAGTATACAACAGTTCTGTATTATGAGTCTAACAAAGTATAGCTATTTGACGGTATTCAAACACATTTGTCGCTCCCATAGTTTGTGTCGCATTCCAATATTTGGAATTTAAACGGATACTTTTGAATGCCTGTTGGTGTGAGCGGCTATAAAATATCGTCACATTGTTCCAATTATATTGCAGAACCTTTCAAAAACATTGTTAAGTTCCTGTTACATATTTGATACTTTCGATTTGAATGTATTGTACTACAGTTAGGGAGCCGTCATTATTTATGGCCTGGGGGGTCGGGGGAATCTGAGGGGGTCACTCAAGAAATCGAAAGCTACAAGGGGGGTGCAAAAAAGTGGAGAACAAGAAGGGGGGGGGCTACTCAATTTTGTTGATATGTACTGAAGCATTAAGTGAAGTTATGAATTAATACAACAATAATAGTAAAGAACAGCAATATGTATGATTGACATATGTATGTTCATACCCGGTATACGTACACACACACATAACACACACACACACACATAATATATATATATATATATATATATATATATATATATGTGTGTGTGTGTGTGTGTGTGTGTGTGTGTGTGTGGGATAAAGCCCGAGTACGAGGGTTTTATCCGGCTTAAAAACTATCGCCCCTAACTGATATGTTTTCGTTTTCAATGTTTTTACGTCAACCGTCCCCTTTGTCAATGTAACATGTTTAGGATATGAATTAAAACTTTTATTTTTGAAATAGCCTTCCAGTGTAATGGAACATCCTATAAATGCGCTAGGGCACATTATATAAATGCCCTAGGGCACAGCAGATTTTGTGTTGCAGCTGGTTTCCGCTGTGTTACCAAATTTGAATATTAAAACGTACCAGATGCCTACAGAATATAACATGTTCACTTTTGATTGGACAGTACCTTACTACAGCGCTGTCATTCGTTTCTGGAATTTGGTGACCAAGGCTTTACGAGTAGATAAAACACCCTGAATTGAGCACTCTGATTGGTCAATCAACAGTAGATAGTTTTTAAATATATATATATATATATATATATATATATATATATATATATATATATATATATATATATATATATGTATATATATGTGGTTTCAAGTAGAAACTAAAATCTCATTACACTATGTGTTTCACTTTATTGTGATCTTCAGGGGAGAATGATCATCTATTCGACGTGTCAAGCCTTATGTTAGAGGCTAGTACTGAGTACATTTAATTTCCTGATTAAAGATTGATGTACTTGCCTGATCATTCATGAGAAACGTCTGCTTTCTATATTCTACATTGTAAAGGTTACCGATTGGGGGAAATGTGTAAAGCAAGCTAATTCTGATTCTATAGAGTTTAAAACCAGTGGAATGCCTTGACAACAAAACCATCTTTTATTGCAGGAAAATAATAATCAATAATAAATGTGAATAAGTGTATGTCTGTCGCTATTTTTTCATTTTCAAAAAATGTAATCTTCATTGAAATCAGTGAACTGGAATATAAGTTTGGGAATATTGTCTCAGATTTCTGTTCTTCTTTGAGTTTTTTAAACGAAAAAAATCTGAAAACAATACTCCCCAAGTGCCACCAAATAACACCATTTTAATCTCTATTTTTCAAAAGCTCCAACGGCAGGAGGGGGACACCCCTGTTCCTGACCTCCCCCGTTGTGCGGTTGCTTGTGGTGCTTTTGCACCACGTCTTCGCTCTCTTGGAAAAAATCCTACGGAGAACACTGCATGTCATCAGAGCACTGGATACATACCTGTACATCAGCCCCTGTCACAGCAATGGAACCTCTTTCCGACACAGACCTGTACCACAGGGTTTAATAAGGGTCTGTACAGGGCCTGTCACAGCAGCAATCCATTTTACTATATAGATATTTAACTTTCCCAATTTTTTGGGAGGGGTCACTCAAAATTTCTGTAGCAGAGAGGGGGGTTACTCAAACACGTCATGGTTGGCAGGGGGGTTACTCGAAATTTTGGAGTTTCTAAAGCAATTCCTCCGACCCCCCCCCCAGGCCGTAAATAATGACGGCTCCCTTAGGAGCCTCATGATGCTAAAGAGTAATAGTCGCGCCAGCGGCTTACTGACTACGCATGCGCTTATTCATAATATACTATGCGAGTAACCGGAAGTGTACCCTTCTTTCACGGGCGTCGCCATGTTGTTGTTTTTTTGAGTACTCGTAAATAAACAAATACGAAACAAATTACTATAATATAACATGCCTTTTATAAAATATACCTCTTTTATTAGCCAGTTAATGTTATTATACACCTTGTCGCTGATACAAAGTATCGTTGATATAGATAAACGGAGAAAACTGTCGTGCATATGAACGGGGGCATACGCAAAGAATGCTGGGATTGAATTATAGAAGAGCGCCCCCTGTGTCAATAATTAGATTCAAAAATTGCAAGTTTTTAGACGGAACGCTATAGTTTTCAGCTTGCAAGTGGAAGGTGGGCAGTGCGGTTACCATTGCAATCATAATTATTGCATAATACGTCCCTTGTTTAACGCAATAGGCTGTTATCATTGTAAAAATTGCCAATTTTTGTCCAAAATTTTTACACGCTACAGAAAATCTATACCTGCCCTGCTGCAGGGTTTGACGTCGTGTAAGTACGTGAACTGCTTTCATCAGAGGGAAACTGGGCATAGTTGTCATATAAACGTTTATGAAGTAACAATTACAGTTTATCATGAATAAATACAAATAACATTGCCAATCTTAACCCCTGGGGCGACACCAAGGGCTGAGCCCTTTATAATATTATTATGTAGCAAAATGACGAGTCCATTTCGTTACGAACACTCTTCGTAAGAATTTGTGGGCAGTGAGATCAGACGGGAAGTGGCCACAAAATGTTGACGCATATACCAACCAGCACAAGTACAGACAGTTGTTGATAATTTGGATGGGCAGGCAATAGAATGAATTTTTCCTTTCCATGAACCCTAATTTTTAAGATTTAAAGTATGCTCAGGACTATCGCATAACAGAGTAATTTTCGAAAAAAAGCCTATCGAAACGAACAAATAAATTTGTCAAATGTGATATCAATTTCTGATGTTCAACCTATGAAGAAAGACTGCTGTGTACACTTGAATTTTACACAACAGTGGACATGTAGGGCGTAACAGGATAGCATAAAAACAACAACTGAAAATTGTTAAGGATACGTTTCGAGAAAGATGCATTACATTTAGGATGTATGAGTGGTTGCATTAAATGTCCGAGAATTTTCGAAAGTTCACGATTTTTATTGTAAGTTTCATACAAAGTAACTAATCTACATCATTGAAAGAATTTATGAATAGTTTCCGATTATAAGTAGTGCAGTTCTCTTTGCCTCACAATATATGTTTTATATATATATATATATATATATATATATATATATATATATATATATATATATATATATATATATATATATACAAACATACATACATATATATGTGTTCGGAAACGGATGCGTCATTACAGCAAATGATTGCGAATTGTTATCATTATGAAGTTCCAATATGATGAAAATAGTTTACACCTTACCTGCAACGCAGGCTGGCTGCGTAAACTCGTCGCGCCGCTTTCTTGTGTCTTTGATTTCAGTGGTAAATGCACCATAGACTAAATACTGGTCTTGTAAAAAAGTTACGATGGAACGATGAATGAAGCACTATCTCCGAGAAAAAATCTCTCCTGAACTATTTCACACAATAGGCTGGTTTGGACGTCCGTAGGGCGGAAACTAGGAATCTGCTCTGCTTATCGCATAACACATGTTAATCATTAACTTCTTTGTTTCGTTGCGACAACAGCAGTGAAACGTAAATCGAAACCCCCACGCTGTATTATGAGAGAGGGCGCAATTAACAACTTTTCATTTAAGGGCATCTGAGATGACACAACCAGATTTAAAAACCAATTAAGATCAGAGTGAGAATAGATTATTAGCCATCTGATACCGTAATAAGCATCTCCCGTCTCAAAGTTCGAGCTTTAGTGTTTGACTGCATTGAACCTGATCCAGTAGCTTTAAAAATTATATTATCCTCACATGCACAGACAAGGAGAGAGAATATTTCTCCTTGTCTGTGTCACACGGAAAAAATTACGGGGGGGCAATGTCTTAAAGCATTATAGGGCCAATGTGGTAGAAGTATTAACCTTAGCTCAAATTATAAGTCCTTAACATTATGAAAGTTTTGACCATCTTTATAGTAACTTTGTGAAGATCTAAAATTCATTATTTCTTCAAAGAGAAATGGATGCCATTTTGATTTCTTACATCTTTAAATGTTTGGTATTTGATAATTTGTATCTCTATCATCAAAATTTGCTCTGTACCTCCTGATTTGATGACCTATTTTTCTCATAATATGAAATCTCTCAAATCCAGCTGGGTTCAAGACAAATTGTATGCTTCTGATTGATTCTCTATTTTGAAGGTTATTTGAAATTATATTATATCAGTGCAACTGTGCCAGACACATAATGTTATGATTGGATGAGAATCGGTTTTAATTTATGCAAGCCATGGTTAAATAAATCATAAAGCACTGCTATCGTTGGCCCAAGAATATGAATATAATAGTGAAGGCGTAAGCAAATAAAGGAGAGGGCAGGATTTAGATATCAGAGATATCTTCTTTTTTTGAATAAAGTTCGTAAATTTCCGTACAGGGAATACGGGTACGAGGTGTGATACCTCAATTATCGTGTTGTCAGAACCGTTTACAAATCTGTAAATCCAAGAAAGCAGTAGTAATATTTGTGTGTAGACTGTCGCCGATATAAATTGATATTGATTGTCACAGTTATAAGTTGTTCCTTATCAAGCCCGTTGCATCAGCGAGGCGGCATTTTATTTCCAGTGAGATAAATAGTGGTTTTAGTTTACTTAAATGGCCCAACAACCTAAAAGGGAAACTCGCCTGTCTTTGAAACTTTAATACGATTCTTTCCGTCAATTGTTACCTGAACAATTTTTGATTAATCTCTTTCATGTTCAGATGAATTATGCCTAATGTTGTCTAAAGTTATTCCAAATTATACTTCTTGAGTGGTTCACACTTTAAAAAATGGTATTACCTGTTGAGAACATACGAAATCATGCAAAAAATACAAATGCGTACAAAGGTTACCTGTACAACTTTCTTTTATGTTTCAGGAAACAATAAATATGCATACTTTAATAAACTTTATATTATGTCTATTGTCAGTAATTTACCCATGTTATTATGAGGTCTATAGTTATTATTTAATATCGTGACAAATTTTTTCTTACAAATTTTAATCTGAATGTGTTAGCGATTATTCTTTTTAACAGGACAATTGTTATTAAGACAACATATTTGAAAGGTATTGCCTTTCACCCCTATACATTCGCGACATCCGTTCAATTTAGAGGATAAGTAAACTATGTAGCAGTTTTTATTCAAATCAACAAGTCGTTCATATATATTTCAGATATTCGCATGTTAGAATTGTGTGACGTCAAAGACTGTACAGGTAAGTGGTTAATTAAAGGCATACTGTCACCTGTTCCAATTTTGCAAAGTTACCATGGAAAGAGAAAATCTAACCAATCACAGATTTTAAGCGGGTGGCCGCTTTTTAAAAATAGCGCCCTCACATGGGCATTTTGAATACCAAGGAACGACATTTTGACCATATATGGGCATATTTAAATTACAGGTGACTGTATAACTTTGAATGAATTTGAACAGAAGAGACAAAAATGCATGGTTTGCATTGTAGTGTCACAAATTATATTCTGAACACAACAGTCAAATTGATTACATATTCATATTTGTAAAGTTGTTTCCCTGAAGGGTCAGCTTTTGAGGCAATCGATAGACTTACAAGAGGCCGTTACCAACATGTGTATAATTATCCCTCAAAAGCAACGTTTTGTACAAGTATTATTTTAACAGTATTGCGATAATGGGTTTAGACATACATTCTTCTCTCAGATTTAGGATATTTAAACAAGCTGTTTCCTTTTAATAATGTTTGTTCAATATTTGTATTCAGAGTATGGTCACAATTAAACTCCTTGTACAAGGATCTGTCCTGTGCCTTCTAAAACTCATGATAAGACCCATCATTGTTCAACCTGACTCACTGAACTGCTATGACCTTGAAAGATTTTCAACCTTGAAAGATCTGTGACCTTACATGAACTCGGTGCTTGGCATGGCAATGTTGTCAGCAACTGTCTGGAAAGCCACATCTTCAACTTGCGTACATATCACATCAAGTACAATGACTGTAATGTGTCTAGTATCACATAGTTCACTCCAAGACCTAAATTATCAAAGTTGATAAAGTTTTTGTCTAAAGAACGCTACCAACACAATCTGTTCATAAATGTCTCTATAACTAGGCGAATACATACGTCTTCACCTGAAGACTACACCATCAATACATCCTGTAGTACTACGCTGTTTCACTGCATGAAAACGCAATAATACAGATAAATTCACATTAATGAGTTGCCTGTATTATAAAATGATACACGTGAATTCACATGAATCCACATGAATACAGGCTTGCTGAATACAAGCAATGGATTATGGACTGTATTCACCTGTATATGCACTATTCAGCTAAAATAAAGGCAATAATGTATGCTAATACAGTAAGTATTATAGCGTTTTTATGCAGTGTTTGTGTTTGGGAGCCTTGCATTATAAGTAAATCCCATAGGATGATATACCGGTATACCAGTAAATATATATTTCAGCCACGCTGTATCAACTATTCTCCAGATAATCTGATAATTGCAGTGTAATTTTATGTGCTGTAATCTTTAAAAACAGTGAACAATTCAATATATTCTAAACATTGCACATGAATTTGAAACTATTGTCCCCATTTTCCCCATCGTGGCTTCTGCAAACTTGAAGTTTTTTTTTCCTCTACAAAAAGTCAAGTGGTTGTGTAAATAACATCTGTGGTGAAATCGCCTTCATTTAAGAGGAGCTGTATATTGGAAATTTACCAATGGTACATTATTTTGAAAAATAATTTTGACATTGACGTCTTTTATTTGCGATGTTTACTTTATTGTATGAAATGTCTTCAGAGAAAATCATAGGATTTTTGTTGACAGGGCAATCAGATGTCATGTTTTGACACAGTGTGAATAAAACAATGCTATTATTCATATGAACACCACCCTGTGTTGTCAGCATAATGTCTTATGCCATACTTGCCTTACTTCACAGGGGACAAGGACAAAATTTATTGTGATATGATTTTGCCTTGCTACGGGTCCATATTTCCACAATACCCCTAGGTTTGTGCTCAGCTGGGGAGGGCATACACTGGAGCAAAAATATATAAAAAGCGCCAAGCAACAGCTTCGATTCTCTACCCTTCGTCCATTCTCAGCCTTATGTGATAATGACACAGAAATAAAGACATCATGATTGTGATGATTATATATATTTACGTTTATTTATTTATTTGTTCGTTTATTCATTTGTTAATAGCCTTCATCAAAAGCTGCCATTAGTAACAGGAATTAAACATACAAATATAATACGGTATATTCACGTGCAACAACCAGGAAATGATAATAAAACGATATTTCGAAATATGCAAATTACCTTAAGTCATTGTTTTAAGACTTAAAGAAAGGGTCATTTGTGAAGTTGCATACGAAATGAACTTCTGGACAAAGTCAAATATCAAAACTCATCAATTTACTGTGAATACAAAAGACTAAGTAAACTTCTCTTTGAACCGTCATGGCTGGACTTGTAATCGGTCTGAAATAAACTGAGATCTCTTCAAATATTCGTTGAAGACCAGTGTCAAATGGAAAAGCATGATTTGATGTTCTTCTTTCTGTCGAATAATTTTTTTAATATGTGTCACACTTTTCCTATTTATAAACACGTGTGATAATACAAGAGTTACTTGCTCAATTGGATTTCGAAAGAGAAGCAATGTAGGATGTAAGAGGGCGTGCTTGCCGATGCAAGTTCAATGTGATATCCTAGCGTAGCCGAAGCAACAGGTGCATCGGCTTCTGGCGCTAATCCGACTTGTGGCACTTATTGCCAAATGAAGCGTTCGACATCCTACCGTGCACTCAGTCTCTCCGAGGTTATTAACTGGCCTACTTTTTACCTGCTTTGCTTGTTCTTTTCACAAATTGGCAAGAATTCGAATACACACATATCTCACGCGGAGACATACCACGTGCAAACGGTACAGGCGTGTGTATACCCTGAACATTTCAGAGATCCCTCCCCACAAATAGTACCATACTTGATTTCCTAGGAAATGATACCCTAAATGTTCTTATTTTTGGGACAACATTTGTATCAGAGTGTAGAACAGGCATCAAATATCTTCATTTTATTAACATTCCTTAGTAAATATCTTCATGAGACGAAAAAGGGCCAGCCCCGCGATGTATATGTGTACATTCTTTGTTCTGTGGCCAGTGACTCCAGGGTTGATGGTGTGTTAAAATGACAACAAATAATGTGTGTGCACAATGTGCATCTACCCCCCCC
>LD351928.1:225221-242731 GCA_001465055.1 Ptychodera flava | reverse complement strand
TCCTAAGGTAGTATGCGCGTCGAAAGTGAAACAATTCAACTTTTTCTCAAACTTCCTTTAAGGAATCTGTCAACCGTGCTCTTCAGATACCAAGAAAAAAAATCGGGTGGTCACCGTCCAAATTTTGGTACTACAGAAACAAATTACTCAAGATTTACTGATGTTTGAAATTAAAAATGGCCGCCATCCCCTGTGTTAACTTAATGGAGAGAAATAAATTCTTTGTTTTCGAAAAACTAAGACATTAAAATTTATTTTGCCCTAAGAGCTGTAAAATGAGCCCCCACAAGTAGTAGATTAGAAAATTAGAAGAGTTTGAGAGTCCAAATATCTGTCCCCGAGGCGCATTCTATCTTAAATAAATGAACACAAAAAGGATCCCATGTTGAAATAACTCAGTCTTGAGCGAATTTCTTTATCATCATATGTTGAGGATCAACGGTAAAATAATTTAATAATTGATCAGAAAATTTTTAACATTGTTTGACAATTGATAAGAATAAAATGTTTCAATGGACAGACACGAACAATAAATATGTTATTTGAATTTCACCCAAAATATTGATTCACTTATGGTAGTCTAGGGGTGAAATACTTGACATCCCCCCTCCCATGTTCTTAAATGTTGCCTTTTAGGCGGTAATGATTCCTGACAAACAATAATAATGTTTTATGTACAATAGGAGGCAAAATATAAATGAAGGTGAATATTTCAGTCATTGCTCTTGTAAATTTTGAATAGCCAATTGTAATAAAAAAAGGTGATAGAATTATGTTGAAAGGGTGATCTTTTTTCATTGACTTTGTTTCACATTGGGTAAAACGGACTGTTTGTAAAGGTTAGTATTTTTGAAAGTTCAAATGGATTCTCCAAGCAAGTTATTTTTGTGGTCTGTTACGAAATCTCCAACATACCCTTGACACTTTCAAGTCCAGCCCTTGTATTTGTGAATGCAATTTTAATATAACATCATATGGTTGGTACAAGAAGTGACTAAGCGAGAGGGATGTGTATCACGCATTTTCCTGTCAGACTATTTTGCACTTACCTACAAGGAAAATAATCTCATTGAGATTGTTGCCGGACAGTTGTTTGCAGACATCGTACAGCATATGACGTACACTCTTTGTAGAAGCACCACCTTTTGGTGTGCAATGCAGTCTGGAGTGCCAAATATATTTAAAAGAACACAAACATTATGTACGGTTAGTCGTTGTAAATCTCAAACAATAATCTCATTACTCTTTATGTCAAAGACTCAGATAAAATACAACAACATGCGACAACAATTCTAAAACGACACTGGTAATGACATGAGTCTGACGAGTCAAATATGAACAACAGAATCGCGATAAGTTGACATTTATGTTTGATTAATATAGCTCCAGTTATCTAGCAGTCAGCGAGGTCATTATTTGACCAATCAGAAACTTCAATCCATGACGTCAGGAATAGTAAATATGATAGTCTCATAATTGCGTCACACACGGTGGCGGCGCATGCTCATTTGAAAATTTGCGACAATTTTCGATATGGAGTTTAGACAGTTTGTTGTAGTCGTCAAGAGATGTATTGTTAGGTTGCTTGTGGTCAATGTGGTTCGATACACGGCGAAGGTACATGTAAGCATATATTTATAATGCTTGAAAGGGCCTTCGCCGTGTATCGTGTATCCTCTGTATCGCCACAATAACAATTACAAAGTAGATTTCGTAATATTTGGACAGTCTAGTATAAATTTCAATACTGAAAAAATATAATACTCACAATAAAGAATAATTTCTTGGAGTTAAAATTTTCTTAGAAGGTACGGTCACAACGATGTGACCGTTTTGGGTCACGCACTTAAAGGGTTACACCACAACTGTTCTCTTCACCACTCAGCAGTCACCGTTTGTAGGACAAATAGCCCTACAAACGGTGACACAGGTATCTGAAATAAGTTACAAATTTACAACATTAATATTATGCCATAGGGAACTAAGACGTCTAGCTACTTGCTTTTGTTTTAGTGGTTCGTAACTGTATACATACATGCCCATGTTTTTGCTAACATTATACTAAATATTCATTAGAGAGCTTCAAACACGTTTATGTTGTTTCTGTACATTGTTATCTTTGTTTACAATGCGTATTTTAAAAATGTTACAATTTCACCCGTATGTAAATGACCGAGCCAACCAATCGCTTTGCGTTTTTTCAAATCTCACTCTAAAACCTCTTAGTTGGATTGATATTTTTGTCTTGTGTTACTTTTCAAATGTTTTGCTATGATTTGAATATGTGTCTTCCCTTGGCTTAGTTCAGTGCTCGACAAGCGAAGCGATGAACCTGCTTATTCAGTAACAAAAAACTATGAACGCGTTCACTCCGCTTACGCTATATTATTTCTGGACAATTTTTGCTGAATTTCATTTACTATATATGACATCATTAATCCTACACTCTTCGACCATGCCTATCATTTATGTAAAGGGCATGGAAGAAAAAATGCACGCACAACGCGCAACGAAAGCTATTCTTTAATACTCTTTCCAATATGAACAATCTCCTCTATGCAGATGTAATATTCTCTTTATGCCAAACGATTGTGAAATACACCGTGACGAAACAACACATAGACAGGCGCCGAACTTCACCTTTAGTTTTAGGTTATTACAGTGTCGACTATAATCAATGAACACAAGAAAATGTATAAGTTCGAAATTTGACCAAAAGATTAGGCAGTTTGCTGAGAGTTTAACCGACGGATGACGAGAACGTTGAGGGCATGATCACATCCAGTCCACGGTCTATGCATAGGACAAAGGAGTATATCATGTTTGGTGCAATTGCCTATTATATTGTACGAGCATATTATTATCATGATGGTAAAAATAGTTTTCTGATCGGTCAAGACATTAGATCAACAGTGCTTTATTCCAAATTTACACGCAAACTCTCAGATGAAAACAAATGCCTTTTTTAACTGTTCATGTCAAATTTTCAAGATTATATTATCATAATGGCAGTAAACCACCTCAGCAACCTTTACGCTATACGGTTTTGAATAGTTCACTCTACATGCATTCGTTGGAACTGTTGAAAACCTCGTGGGGTTTGGTTATTGCTCAATCAATCAAAGTGAACACACAAATACTGATACTGGAGCAGAATTAAACTGGAGAGTAATATCAGGTAAAGGCTATGTAAAAATGAAGGAAAGGGGGACCGGGCGCTAGAGCAAAACCAGTGGCGAAAATCTCTAATGCACAGGTACATTGCAAGAGTAAAGCGGTGAAATTTTTTGACTATATTGTCATCCCCTTATACGGTTCATGGCAACCCTAGTGTGATGAATTATATTTTCTCGTAGGCGGGGTCGGAGTACCACTACGCGAGATCGTTCTCTGTTTTGATAACCTGAATCTCGGGCCTTTTGTCTCACACCATTGGCGTGATGACAATGGAGTTAAACCTCGTCGTTTCTGTTATTACAGCATCAAAGAACTATTGAAAATACTACTTTATGGTGGCCTAGAGCTGCCACCGATTAAAATATGTAAGAATTGTTAATGTGTTTTATGTTAAAAATTAATCTCCTCATTTTTTGCAGTATTTTCTCTGATGTGAACTTTGCCAAGTAATCGATTATTATAATAATGTTGCTGAACTTGAAGGTTTATAGCTTACCGTATGACGGTACACACAGGTGTCACTCCTCCTAAAACATTTTTCTTACCTGAGAAGACGACCGGTCGCACCCGGTACGCCCCCGACGGATGTCGGCGGTGCAATGACGTAGCCAGAAACGTCAAACGGTTATGAACTGGTGACTTGGACGACATTATTACTCATTAGGTGTTTCAGCAAATGAAGGGTCTTTGGTGATCGTTAATCTTCTAATTCAAATCTATATTTCATAATGCCAGTGATAAAACATATGTACTAATATTACCAAAGCACAATTGTTTTCTGAAATAAATTGTTCAAAACAGATGAAGTTTGAGATGGGGGTTATATCTTCCTTACCCCGTACATATAGTGAAGCCAATTATTTAAATACAATACAAATATTCAAACGATATCTAGTTTCGTGTCAGTATGCAATTGGTTAGCTTTAAAGTTTGTAATAGAAGCGTTAATGCCTGATCTTTATTTTTTTGTATTTTTTGTACTCTCTCTCTCTCTCTCTCTCTCTCTCTCTCTCTCTCTCTCTCTCATTCTCTCTCCCTGTGTGTGTTAATTACTTATGGCAGTATCATTTTAATATTGTTGGATCAACGAATAAAGTCGTCTGCTCCAGTCCTCTCGAATGATAGTGCTAATAGCAGAATTTCAACCAACGCTGTAAGGTAGATATTTGAAAAATGGCAATGCAAACTGAAGCGATCACCAGGTACACATTACGGTCTTTAAGGGAGTACTGAGAAAGGGGAACCACAAACCAAGTCGGTACAGGACAACTCAGTAAATTGCAACTGTGACTTAGATTTACTCGGCCCGGCCTAGAATCAACTTGGTCCAAATTGCTTGATTTTGTTCGGGATGAAGTGTGGCACGGCAAGTTCGAGGGAGTGGGCATTCTGAGGGTCCAAACTCTTTGCTCCGGTCACCATTCCATTCCATTCCATTTACGTCCGTCAGCTTAAAACCCAACTCTCGCATCTGCACTGTGAAATGCGACCGTTCAAAGATCGTACAAACAAATAAACTGTGGTCACATTTTACTGATTAACCTATTGGCCGCTTTACTGTTTTTCTGCCGTGTTCATCTATCATCAGTATCATTTGTGCAAATTTTGGGGAACATGTTCTCTGATCAAGTTAGCGAGCCTGCAATTTTTACATGGAGGGCAGGGGAGGCTAGTGGCATTTAAGCTACGTAAATGTAAAATCTGACTCTTTTTCTGGTACAATGCAGGATTCAACGACTGGATTTCATGTTTTCCTACGAGTGTTATTAGCTATACTTTTTAGCAGGACAGTTGCATGTTTCACATTGTCGTGACAGACAACATTGTGTATCTTTCGTTTCAAATCTCATTATCAACATTGGGTTCATTTCTGTCTTTCCATGTGTCATTTATGGTTATTTATTTTTATCCATTGGCAATTTTGATGAGATGACTGGAATTGAAAAGTTTAGCGAGCATACCTGCGCGTTGCACTCATAATAAAATCTGATGAAGACATGGCGACGTTTCTACCAATGCTTTTTTGCTAGTTTTGTTAGCTTATAGTAGCCGCCTCACGTCAATATGATATTGCAATACTTGTGAGGATGAGCCACCGTAGAGCAATACGTGAACAAAAAGTGATAAAATTCAAAACGAAACTATAAGATAAATCGATAGGGAAATATAAAATTGTTGCCACTCTTTTGTTTGTTTTTAATGTAAAGTGCATTGAGATATTTAAATATGTAATGCGCTATATAAGAAATAAAGATTATGATTATTATGATTAAAAAAGCGAGGCAAGGGTATTTCAGAAAGACGCATGCTGATTGGGTGGTACAACGCACCCGTCTTCTAAGCCACAGTATCAAGTTTGACGAATGTGTGGATCAACATACAGTAAACATCCAGTGAAGTGGTCTGTCAATGTACCTTAATAGGCAAAGCGAGATTTTAAGACCAAGTATGTAAATGTTTTTAACAACGTGGGTGGAGGGACTGTGCTTTAACGGAATTTTTGATGTCGTATTACAATGAGTCAAATCAAAGGGTATATGTGATCTAAGGTGTTGATGTGTTTTACATTTCACAGACTGCGACATAAGGTGTGGTTTTGCATCCCAAAGATACTTCGTCACCAACCTTATCGATATTTGTGCCATGGTACTATAACAATTCTGTAACTATGCTTCAATCGATTGTTCAAAGTCACCGAGGTGGCTGACGCAATAAGAACGTTTCCCAGCTGTCGCCATGTTTTCACACATGCTGTCGTTTTCCTATACTAAAGTACATTTCCTCGCAATTTTTTGTCAAAGTAAGCAAAGAACAGAGCCTAAATAGACAGGTTTTATATCAGCTATGTAAGTTAATGGAAATCAACAATCAAAGGTTAACAAAACTAAGAAAGAGAAAATAGTTGGACGAAATCATCCAGATTGAAAGAAGCACTGCATATACCTCGACAGTACAGCAGGTAAAAATAGAAACCAATTTGTAATTTTCATGTAGGATGTTTTCTTTTCCTGTATGACTTAGATGTCGGACAAGTTTTATGCAATAATTTATATTCACTTCTACTGTTGTTTGTCTTTCGTTCCGAAACCAATTTCGTAAATTTGGTAACTTCAGGAACCTTTCACGTGATATTTGCTTGTTCTTCGTGTAAGGTTAAGAGTCTTTGTTAATCATTAAGGAAGTAAAAATCGCTTGTTTGTCTGATCATCGCTGAGCAATACGACTGGCTCGGTCGCCAATGAAGAATAGCGCAGGAACATCGTCATTGGAGCTGGTCCTCTACTTTAATCTAAATATGTTTGGATGGCATTTTACATGCCACAGTAAATTATGTATTAAAATATTCTGTCTATGTTTATTTCGCGTTACACCATATGGAGGCCTATTGTATATGTTGCTTACTTTGTGAAACCTCTCAAAATTTCTCTGATGACAAAAACGATGTGAAATATGAAAATGTTGCCACATTTATACAGGGCACATTTGTCATCTTATATCATAGAAAACATGGATAGAGTGGCAACGGGTATTGTTTTAGGCGTGAAGCGGTTACGTAACCCATCCATGTTCGCCTCGCCTCAGGTTGCTCTCGCCTCTCTTTTCCGAAGAGTGCCAACCATGAATCCTCCGGTAATTTTCGGATTTTCGCCAACTGTTAAGCGAAAGTATGTTCGTCAAAGTTTGTGTTGTTGTTGTCGTGTAGTGCTGAGCAGAATTGACGTACTGGCGAAAACGGGAGTGTTTTGAGCTTCAGGAAAATGAGTTTTACCGTTTTAAAAATTCCTCTCATATTTTTATGAATATATAATGAGTGTGTTTGAACCAAATTTGAAAGTCTTTTATCGATACTGTCTGGTTTTACTCAATGGTTTACGGTCAGTCATACCGTCTTTTACACGTGCGTCAAGGAAGGACATGTTTCTGAAACTGCTGGCGTGTTATGTTTTGATTGGCGTGAAGCAGTGTTTCGCGCCTGAGAGCTCACAAAGTAACTATGGTTGCTACGCGACTGGCAGTACGATGCCATCTCGTCGTATTTTTCGCATAATCTCGTGTAATTATCAACCACAAACAAAGCCTCCAAAAAGTTTGACACCTTTGGAGCTCATTTTAACATGAAAAGCCAATAGTCTACCGAGACGACCATGGAACAAAAGGCATGCAAGCGTTGCGACTCTATCTATGTTACTCTGTGCTTATATAGAAGACATTTCCCTTAATTGATGTTCCAATATTTAGTCAATAGTCAGACAATCTTCAATACCCACCATAAATGTCTGAAGGTGTTTGCCTGAGTAAAGTACACACACACACACACACACACACACACACACACACACACACACGACCGTAAGATGTACATATCAATTTAAGATATTGATTAACATCCCTTCTGTCACGCGTTAATAACTTCCGTTCTCAATATTTGTTATCCTTTCATGACTAAATTCAGCAGGAGTTAGGAACAACGAATTACACAGTTTTAGGAGACATTCTTTTTGAATGCAATTACACACATACAAATGAGGAAAGACAGGCGGATAGGAAAATGTAATGTGTATGACAATGAATGATATCTTGTGTGTCGGCAAGACAGTAGTATGGCGCGTAATCAAGGCTCCCCGTCTGTCGGGCTGGTCAAGGTCAAGTAGCAGCCTAGACAAACTACCACTGACGTGGTCACGAACAAACTCGGTGTCGTCCATGTTCAAAAGTAACTGCGAGGTCACCGTGTGTTTGGGACTCCCTAACAAAGTGATAAGTAGTTTCATGTAAAATGACACCGACGATTTTTTGAAGACGTATTTGACTATATGTATGCTAATTTTGGCTTGTGTTCGCTGGCTTGTGGTCTAGGGGGACCTATGGCTTCGATAGTTGAAAATGCGGCATTGTATAGTTGAAAATGGGGAGTTCGAAAGTTGAAAATGCGGCATTGTATAGTTGAAAATGTGGAGTTCGAAAGTTGAAAATGCGGCATTGTATAGTTGAAAATGGGGAGTTTGAATGTTGAATGTCGCTTTGTATAGTTGAAAATGGGGAGTTTGAATGTTGAATGTCGCTTTGTATAGTTGAAATTGGGGAGTTAGAATGTTGAATGTCGCTTTGTATAGTTGAAAATGGGGAGTTAGAATATTGGCCTTGATTACGCGCCATAACAGTAGTGCTGATATGAGAATGAATGAATATTGTTAGTTTACAAAATCCATATAAATGCAATAAAAGCTTGTATGAATCTCATGGCTGCAAATTTGAATAATAGTGTTTTTTTATAACAAGTCGTTTGGCTTTACAATAAATTCCATAATAGAAGTTCTGAGCAACCCCCTCCCGACTACTTATACTTCCCTTCAAACTGTATTTTCCATGAACCTAGTCGATATACCACCAATACTGTATCTGTGATTTCAAGCTAATTTACGATGCATTTCATTTTGGCGCCACAACTCACAGTGTGAAAAAACAGTCGCAAGAACAACATACACAGACAACTAATCGACTGGTTGCAGAATTTCGATTAAATAATGAACCAATCAAGTACTTGTCAAATTGATTAGTCAAAGGTTTAAAGGCTTGTTGAAATGTACACGGAGTTGGTGTTTATGTTCTATTTCAATCTGTCGTGATGAATGAAGTGAAGTAAATTGTGCAGTTCTGCATGAATTATGGATGAGAACACAAACCCTTCAACAGTCAGCTGTTGTCCAGAAAAATCAACGACGTCAAGTTGGTATGATCACATGACAAGTTTCCTGTCAGGACAGACAACGGGTACACAGTAGGTAAGAATAAGGATAGAAAGGGCTGAGAGAAGGAAAAGGAAGGAGAAACCAATGTTGGAAGAAGTCTTCTGAACGCACGGCAAGGCGACTACTCGGGACTACCCTCCTCCACATCTTAGACATTTTGATTCACGCTCCCCCCGCACTATTTGTTAGCTTGGCCTTTTTTGCTCACGTGTTTACACACGTGAGCATATGTCGCAGCGATGTCTGTCTGTCTGTCTGTCTGTCTGTCTGTCTGTCTGTCTGTCTGTCTGTCTATCTGTGTCTGTATGTCTGTCTGTCTGTTGGTCCGATATCTCAAAAACGGCTTATAAGATCAGAATCAAATCTAGTACATAGATTCAGTTAGCAAATTGCAAGAACTGATTAGTTTTTTGGTGGGTGTAGCTTGCATACTTTTTTCTCATTTGCATAATTAATGATTTTAGGAAAAACGGATATACAATAAAAACGACTACACAAAATTTGATGAGATTTGCTACAAATGTTGATCACACCAAGATATATCAGCAGTGGTAACCATAAAGGGGTGATAGTTACTAATTTGCATATTTAATGAACTTTCCTAATTAGGGATATATGTCTGATTTGACTCGATCAAAATCGACCAAACTTGGTATGTATATTAAAGATACTCTGAGTTAACATTATTGAAAGTCATTAAGCGTTTTAACTGCAGCCAATTCCTAATTTGCATATTTAATGAACTTTGCTAATTAGGGATATATATTTGAATTGACTGGACCAAAGTTGATGAAACTTGCTACATGTATTGAAGCTACTATGATACAACATTTTTGAAAGTCATTAAACATTTTTACTTGAGCCAATTCCCAATTTGCATATTTAATGAACTTTGCTAATTAGGGATACATATTTGAATTGACTGGACCAAAGTTGATGAAACTTGCTACATGTATTGAAGCTACTATGATACAACATTTTTGAAAGTCATTAAACATTTTTTGCTCACGTGTTTACACACGTCGCAGCGATGTCTGTCTGTCTGTCTGTCTGTCTGTCCGTGTGTCTGTCTGTCTGTCTGTCTGTCTGTCTGTCTGTCTGTTGGTCCGATATCTCTAAAACGGCTTATCAGATCAGAATCAAATCTGGTACATAGATTCAGTTAGCAAATGGCAAGAACTGATTAGTTTTTGGTGGGTGTGGCTTGCATACTTTTTACTCATTTGCATAATTAATCATGTTAGAAAAAACGGATATACATGAAAAACGACTACAGACAATTTGATGAGATTGTTACAAATGTTGATCACACCAAGATATATCAGCAGTGGGAACCGTTAAGGGGTTACATGAAAGACACTTGCTAATTTGCATATTTAATGAACTTTCCTAATTAGGGATATATGTCTGATTTGACTTGATCAAAATTGACCAAACTTGGTATGTATATTAAAGATACTTTTATTTAACATTATTGAAAGTCATAAAGCGTTTTAACTTTAGCCGAATTCCGAATTTGCATATTTAATGAACTTTCCCAATTAGGGATATATATCTGAATTAACTTGATTGTAGTTGTTGAAACTTGTTATATACATCAAAGATACTGTGATATAACATTATTGAAAGTCAAAAGACATTTTTACTTTAGCCAATTCCTAATTTGCATATTAAATGAATTTTTTGCTCACGTGTTTACACACTTGAGCATATGTCGCAGCGATGTCTGTCTGTCTGTCTGTCTGTCTGTCTGTGTGTCCGTGTGTCTGTCTGTCTGTCTGTCTGTCTGTCTGTCTGTCTGTCTGTCTGTTGGTCCGATATCTCTAAAACGGCTTATCAGATCAGAATCAAATGTGGTACATAGATTCAGTTAGCAAATGGCAAGAACTGATTAGTTTTTGGTGGGTGTTGCTTGCATACTTTTTACTCATTTGCATAATTAATGATTTTAGAAAAAACGGATATACATTAAAAACGACTACACACAATTTGATGAGATTTGCTACAAATGTTGATCACATCGAGCTATATCAGCAGTGGGAACCATTGAGGGGTTACATGAAAGATAGTTGCTAATTTGCATATTTAATGAACTTTCCTTATTAGGGATATATGTCTGATTTGACTTGATCAAAATTGACCAAACTTGGCATGTATATTAAAGATACTATTATTTAACATTATTTAGAGTCATTAAGCGTTTTAACTTAAGCCAATTCCTAATTTGCACATTGAATGAACTTTGCTAATTAGGGATATATATTCGAATTGACTGGACCGACGTTGATGAAACTTGCTACATGTATTTGGAGCTACTATGATACAACATTTTTGAAAGTCTTTAAGCATTTATACTTCAGCCAATTCCGAATTTGCATATTTAATAAACTTTCCCAATTAGGGATATATATCTGAATTGACTTGATTGTAGTTGCTGAAACTTGCTATATACATCAAAGATACTGTGATATAACATTATTGAAAGTCAAAAGACATTTTTACGTCAGCCAATTCCGAATTTGCATATTAAATGAATTTTCATAATTAGGGATATTTATCTGAATTGACTAGATCAAAATTGATGAAACTTGCTATGTACATTAATGACATTATAATACAATATTATTGAAAGTCATTAAGCATTTTCTCTTCAGCCAATTCCTAATTTGCATATTTAATGAACTTTCCTAATTAGAGATATATATCTGAATTGACTTAACCAAAGTTGACAAAACTTGCTACATATATTGCAGATACCATGATACAACATTATTGACAATCATTAAGCATTTTTACTTAAGGCAATTCCTAATTTACGTATTTAATAAACTTTGATTATTAGCGATATATACTTGATCAAAGGTGGCAAAACATACTATGTACATTGATGATTATACCTGATTAAAACAACATCGAAAGTCATTTCACATTTTCATGTCAGCCAATTTATAATTTGCATATCTAATGAGCTTTCACAGCTCGGCATATATGGCTTGAAGGACTTGGCAAACGGTAATTACACTTGCCATATAAAATGGTGATACAATGACAGCAGTCAAAGAACTTTAATATTTTTATTTCAGCTAATTACATATTTGTATACTTCATGACCTTTTTGAATTAATCGGCGGTGATTATTGTTTATTATGTTGATCATAACACTTTCAATGAAGTTGCAAACATGCGGCAAAGGTTCAAATTTACACATAACCGGTATATAATGAAACACGTGAGCATTTTCAGTTCATATCTGGTCATAATTAGGGATATTTATCTGAATTGACTTGATCAAATTTGATGAAAGTTGCTATGTACCTTAAAGACTCTATAATACAATATTATTGAAAGTCATCAAGCATTTCCTCTTTAGCCAATTCCTAATTTGCATATTTAATGAACTTTCCTAATTAGAGATATATATCTGAATTGACTTGACCAAAGTTGACAAAACTGGCTACATATATTGCAGATACCATGATACAACATTATTGACAATCATTAAGCATTTTTACTTAAGGCAATTCCTAATTTACATATTTAATGAATTTGCTTATTAGCGATATATACTGGGATTTACTTGATCAAAGTTGGCAAAACATACTATGTACATTGATGATTATAGCTGGTTAAAACAATATCGAAAGTCATTTCACATTTTCGTGTCCGCTAATTTATAATTTGCCTATCTAATGAGCTTTCACAGCTCGGCATACATGGCTTGAAGGACTTGGCCAAAGGTAATTACACTTGCTATATAAAATGGTGATACAATGACAGCAGTCAAAGAACTTTAATATTTTTATTTCAGCTAATTACATATTTGTATACTTCATGACCTTTTTGAATTAATCGGCGGTGATTATTGTTCATTATTTTGATCATAATACTTTCAATGAAGTTGCAAACATGTAGCAAAGGTTCAATTTACTCATAATTGCAGTATATAATGAAACACGTGAGCATTTTCAGTTCATATTTGGTTCTACTTAGCAGTATAGCTAGCATACTTGAAACGTAAGCTCCAGTTGCGAATTGCATGACTTATTTCATTAAATTCTTACATTTTCAGTTATACCATAAATTCCCAGTGGTCGTGTTTATCTATTCGTACGTCAGCACAATTCTACAGGTACCTCTTAGTCTTAGCCAAGCGAGATATTTCTACCAGACAGGTAATTTCCCCAAATATATTTCCGATTTGAATCCCCCGCGTAACATGACTAGATACTTTCAGTGAAATGTGAATACTTTTAATGATTTTGACATTCTACGAGGTTTCTCATGAACTGTATTAGTAACAGCCAGGTTGGGGAAAATTCCTGTTGGAATGACAGAATTCTCTGGTTATAAGTTTCTTGAACTTTTTATTTGTTGATGTGCTTGTTTTAAGTCTGCTTGGTTACAAGTTACAAATAATCCTGGTACCACACCAGGATTGAAGTATGTTTAAACGATAGGTTGAAAGCAATTTTATGCTGGCTGTTTCTTCTTGTATTGCACTTCATCCATAAAGAAAAATTACAGTTTAAGATTGTAAATGAAGAAGGTGTCAACTTTTCAAAAGGTTGTTCGGCTGTCTAAGCTAAAAGCGTGAGTAGAAATTATAGGGAAGAAACAAAGAATAACTAAGAATGAGTCGGTTGTTTGCATGCATAAAAATGTCACAGTGTGTTATTTAAGATTAT
Source organism: Ptychodera flava (assembly GCA_001465055.1). NCBI lineage: Eukaryota > Metazoa > Hemichordata > Enteropneusta > Ptychoderidae > Ptychodera > Ptychodera flava. The sequence goes on along the minus strand of LD351928.1, from coordinate 229,119 downwards.
GGACATCACCTTTAGGTTTACAAAAGTGGGATATTTTATTTAACATACCGATTAATTGTAAGAATCTGTCTCAACAAATTTATGAGATGAAAACCGAATTATAGTAAAACAGGTAAATAAAATGTTCCAGTTATTTTATTTGTACAGTGGAAGGTAAAATTATATCACTTCTGTCTCATGTCTACTCATTGCAAACCTAGTAACTATCTTTACATTAAAACACTCATTCACGCAAGAAAAAATGTTTTAAAGTTATCATTGAATATTATGACAGTTGTTGTTCTGGAAACCATGTTTTTATCAAACATGAAAACATATATTCTACCGATAATTCTGTAATGTTATATGCGTGACGGAGATGTCGGACAATTTGTACGCAGTAATGTATACTGCGGCTGTTTAATAGTTGTACCCAGTCAATGTCGCATTTGATAATTTCAGGACTTTTTCGAGTGATAGTTCAGTGTTATTGTATGCTAGTTAGGCCAGGCATGAAAACAACGTACTTGTAGAGTCGGACATTATGTACAAGGACAAGTGTTTAGCGGTTGGAAACATTTCACAAATTATTACTAAATTATCTAAACTTTGCAGCGTCTTATATAGCTTACAATTAGTTTATAATCAGCAATAATAGAAAATATTCACTGTTTATTTTGACCTAGATATGAACATTTGAAAATACGGAGAAATTATTTTATGAATGAATATGTAAGATTGAAATTGATTATGACTTTTAAAGTGCTGTACAATTTTCTAGGTTTGTCTCCAAGGGATACGAATCTAGACAACGTAACCAAACATGCGAATCTGCAAAGAAGACCCAACATTCCAACGGTACTGAAAGCCTAAGTTTCAGGAAATGTTTTGTAAACGCAGCTGTATATGTGCACAAGTGCTGATTATCACGGGATGAAGTGATTGGTCATGGAAAGTCATGCACTGAATGATGTCATATAGAGCTGACTGAGATCACACACGAATAAACAGGATGTCAGCTCAGCTCGTGTTTGGATTAGATAAACAGAAACCTGGATATCACATTTTAAAACGAAAGGAAACGAGACCTTTCGGATAAAATATCTCCCACAAATAATTGAAAATCCCAAAATCTTCATTGTTTCTGATATCAAAGTCGAGAAGTTTAAATTTATTGTTTCTGGCTACTGATCAAGTGATTATTCATATATGAGACTGGCATTGGAGCTGTGGAACACTTTTATTGAGTGCACAATATACCATTAGATGACATTTTGACCTCCTCTGAAAAGGTCTACTAAAGTTTGCTATACCATAAATTACATGTCAAATGTTTATGGTCTTGCTCTTTGTTATCATGTCAATGAAATAGTGTCTGTTAATCATTAAATAGCAATCGCTTGTTTGTGTGTCTGCTGGATATGACTGCTGTAAGCTTGGTTGACCCTTTATTTATTGTAACTTCGATATTTTTATAAGGCATTTTTATATGCCACAGAAAATTAAGTTTGCCAATGTTCTTGTCCATATCTTTTTTCACAAAACATGAGAGTACCATTATATTGATGCCGATTGTGTATGCACATTTTGAGACATGTTAATTACTTCTCTAACGACAAATTGCCACATGTACAGGGCACATCTGTCATCTTATATAATGACAATTATCACATACAGGACATTATCCAGAATAGATTTCCCCTTATTTAGTCAGGATGTCCACGATACCAACCACAAATGTCTGAGGTATTTAAAGTACACAAAAAAACATTATATGCACTAACCAATCGGAGATATTAATTGGTAATTTCTGAATCAGAAATTAATAATTTCAGTGTTACAATTATTTATTATTCTTTTAATGACTACATCTAGGACGATTTACGAATGATGCAGTAAACATTTTTAGGAGATTTAATCACACAGAGAGACAGAGAAAAGACAGACAGATATATAGTAACGAAAAGATGGAAACAAAAATGTGTATGACTATGACCCTTTACTTGAGTGCAGCAAGACAATAGTCAATATGAAAAATTAAGGACATTTATGAAAGAAAGTAGAGGTGAGAATTTTGTCTCTCACATTTTAATTATGTCTTATTTTACTTACTTCATATAGATGCAGTCAAAGATGGCATAATTTTCATTGGTTTACTCATTGTGAGAAAGACACCTGACAGTGTTACATGTACAAAACAAAACATACATAAATCACTTGGGTATCACAACACACCTCATCAACTCAAAGCCAGCAATGCAACTCATTACGACAGTGAAAGATTGTAAATGGAGACGTTGTGAATTTTTCAAAATGTTCTTTGGATATCTGAACAAAATGAGTGAGTAGAATTTACAGGGAAGAAACCAAGAATAACTAAGGATTAAACGGGTGTTTGCATGCCCAGATGCATATTTGCACAAACTTTTACGGTGTGCATTCATGACGTGTCAAAAAGTTTTCTCTGAAAGCAGCTCATTGACAATTTTCAGCAGATACTCATTACTGGAGATCACGGGTATTATCTTTATTTTTAACAACTTGAGATATTTTATTCAACATGGATTATTTGAAGTGGAAGAATCTGTCTCAGCATGAAAGAAGAAACATGAGTTTTTGCAGTGACCCCTTATATTTACATGTATAGTTTGAAGTGAATAAATTGTTCTAGTTATTTTACTTGTACAGGGAAAGGTACAACTGCATCACTGCAATTTGATGTGTACTTATTGCAAATTCAGCTCTCTTTTTACATCAAAAGACTTTTAATGATTCCCATAAAAAAGACGTTTTGAAGTTTCAACTGAATATTATGAAAGTCATTCTTCTTGGTATGCTTTCGTGCATAAAATACTGAATTTACTTCACACTTGCACAACATTCATCACCATTTTCGGTGAAAGGCCGAGGTAAATTTGCACAACTGTAGAAAACTGAAGTAGGGAATCGTGTTTAATTTTTTAAAAACTACGCAATGCTAGAAGTATTGTTGTAGCACTCATATCAATGAAATATGGGGAATGTTTTGTCGGGAAATTGTCGGTAGATTCTATTGTACAGATAAATAACAAAATCGTAAAATGGTAGAGATTTTAATTTCATAAAGTGAAATACGCCTTTTCAGTAGTAACTTGGGCGTGTCATACAACAGCCCAACAACAACAACAACAACAACAACAACAACAACAACAACAAGAAGAACAACAAGAACAACAATAACAACAACAACAACAACAACACAACAACAACAATTATGGTATATAATTAGTATTGCATCATAGTAACTCTTTATGAAAGAAAACTAGATTGGCTTATAAACCGTATCTAGATGTGAAATCAAGTTACTGAGTACAGAATCGGAAACAATACCAACTGAAATGGGTATGGCAGCAATTTTTTTTATTCCCGCCACCGCGGCAGCAATTTTTTCCCCTATTTTCCGCCGTTACTTGACATTAAAGGGATAAAGTCGGCCATTTTCCATGAATTTTCTTTGATACGAGACACTGCTTATATTGTTTGACATGTTGAAAGATACTGAATGTATGGGTGACCATGCATATATTTGACCATGGTTTTAGACACGATACATGAAACCACTGCGAAAATGAATTAATGGTCATTACTCCTATGGAGTCAAATTAAAAGATGTTGTGAAAATAAAAATGGACCAAACCAAATTGTATGTGATTTACATGTATAAATTTTTCACCCTGCGACTATAATCTTCTTAAGGAATGCGACATGAAGTGTGGTTTCACATACCACAGATACTTCGTCATCAACCTTATCAATATTTGTACAACAAACATTCTGTAATCACGCCACAGTCGACTGTTCAACATCACTTTAGTGGGCTGACGCAATATGAACGTTTCCTGTGTTCATGTTAACACATTTGCTGTCGTTTCTTCGGCCG
>LD351928.1:192782-215601 GCA_001465055.1 Ptychodera flava | reverse complement strand
CAAACTAGACAGTTCAGATTTTTCAAATTAAGCAGAATAAGCCTTCCTTCCTGAACAGATACTTCAAACTAAGTGTAAGCAGATTTTCAGACCTGGAACTTCAAAAATATTTTTCTGGAAATGTAAAACTGCTTTCCCCAACTTGTGAAATACGGTCTAAATGAAGTGTTTGTCACTGTCACTCTCATTCTTCAAATCGCATATAGAAAAAAAATACAGACATCTAAAACACCAGTTCGTTTACTAAAATATACTTGACTTCTTCAAATTGATAGACCCAGCCATGATTTCATCTGTTCACTCCATTTTTATGCACACCAGTTCAGCTTGCAGTCATACAGCGCAGAGCTGTTTGACCAATCCCATTCTTTCTGCAAGCTGGAGGTTAGCTAAAGGTGTTGTGTGGTTTACCCAGAACTGAGGTTATCAAAATCCTCAAAATTTGATGTATCTACAATCTGTGCTTGCCTAGGTATCCCAGAATCCTCAGAGTTTTCAGTGTTCTCATCGTCTGAGAAGCTTATATGAAGTCTGGTGTCCACTAACTTTGTCTTGGTGGGACTTTGCGATAGTGATAACGGCGTGCTCAAATTTGAACTGGCACCATTCAGGTCAATCAGATCAGCGCCCTCTACGCCTTCATCGGTTCTGCTTGTGATGGTGATTTCTTTGCTGCTTTTAATATTAAAATCATTTTCATCAAATGTATACACAGTCTTTTCGGTCAAGTTACGATTGATTTCTTCGCTGGGTGTACTGTCACTCATTGGTCCGTTACTATCTGACGAGGTCATCGTCATAGTAGCACCGCTGTCTATAGTACTATCAGGGGAGCTCTCAACACTTGTTAAGTCTGTTCTTGTTTTAGTCAGACTGTCCCTCTTTTGAGGACTTCCAGAGCTATACAGGCTTAGATCAAGTTTATTTGATGTTGCATCCTGCATTCCAACAGGTAGAATTACTTGTAGATTGGGATTTCTGTCTGCTTCTGTCAGAATCTTACTTTGATTTGTTTCTATCTCACTGTCTCGACTTGACTGCTCAAAATTATAGATATTTAACTGCTTCAAGTTTTCTGAGAGCTCATCCTCTTCATCAGCTGTTACTTGCTCGAAATTGTTTGTGTTTTCACTGGTTGTACTAGGCGTCCCCTCAACATTGTAGTTCACCATAGTATTCTCTTGTGAAGTGCCAATGACTGTGTTCTCAAACATGGATACACTTCTCAAAGGATCCCCCGGGAACGTCTGCTCTATAGATGAGAAATCCGGCATGTAAGGTGGTTCCGGCATTGGTGTGGTTGGGTCCACCAGGACTGGGATATGCTGCTGCATGTGATATGGAGTGGAGCTCTCACCATTACCTTGTATGGACTGGAGCCGTGTCTCTACTTCCTGCAGCTGGTATATTAGCTGCTGCTGTGACTGGATGAGTTCTCGGTTTTGTAGAAGCAAGTGATGAACTCGCGCCTGCAAATTGAAAAACAAGAAAGTTGGATCAGCTTTGATGCCTTGCAAATTTCATGAGCTGCAATGTCTGCAAAGCTCATTTCTATTTTCAGTTTTTCCAAGCCCAATTGCATCTTGATCTTGCTGACCTTATTCCGAAAAATAACGCATAATGTTGGTGGCAATGGTTCTACTCCAGAATAAAAGCGACATGCCGTCTTCTCCAGACTCAGTGCGTTCAAAAATCAAATCCATGTGTACAAATGCACATAGAAAACCACACATGCACGTTTGTGCGTTGTTTTCTTTGTACCGCAGTCCACTCAAATTCCTGATTTAACCCAAGAGCTACCCAGTGAATTTGAGATGACTGCATGCATTTGAATTCAGCTATTGATAATGATGAGTAATAAAATATTTCTGTGTAACCACTATAAAAATTTAGTCACACATAATCAAGCAACAAGATTCACAGTAGGGTACATGCAGGAGATGCCTCTTCTCTGCCTGTCTGCAACATCATGTGAACAGTAACATTCATATAAACATTTCAATTCATTGAGGATTTATGTTTTGTTTGTCTAGGTATAAGTGAATGTGGATTAGATGCATGTGTGAATTTATATCTCAGTCCATAGTGAGATTTTATGTTTAGAACATGTGGTTGTGTTTGATGTATGTCTTTAAGGGTATAACCTTGCCTTACAGAATGATACACAGGTTGCAATCACTGAGTTGGCAGATACCATATTTGCAGTATTTTAGTAAAGGTTGAGGAAGGTAAGTATATGAGAAGTCCAGTACCATTTCTGTTGTCCTTTGGTAGAATTGCATTGATATAAAATAGGGGTAAGCCAGTAAAATGACTGGTGAGTCCATGTAGAATTTAACAGAGTCCTGCCCTTCACAAAGCATTGATTTGTAACAGCTTGTTTTTCCATTGGCATTGGAAAAAAAACAATCCATATCATAGTGGAACTCTATGTATAGAACGTGTGGTGGAACTGATGTTGGTCTCGTAGGTATAACCTTCCCTTGCATGATGATATACAGGTTGCAATAACTGAATTTGCAGATGCCATATTTGCAGTATTTTTGCAAAGGTTGGGTAAGGTACAGGTGAATGTGAAGCCCTGTACAATTTCTGGTATCCTTTGATTGAACAGCATTGATAGCATAGGAGTAACCTTGTAAAATGATTGGTGAATCCAGGTAGAATGTAACAAAAACACTGATATGTAACAGTGTGCTGTTTCACTGGTATTTGGGAAAATACAATCCATATCATACTGTACCTGTGCTTCAATCCTAGCAGCTGTCTCTGCGGCAAGTTGATCTTTCAGCAAGTGGACCTGAGCCACTGCAACCTGTGTCTGTTGCTGCTGCTGCTGGAGCTGTTGTTGCAGCAATTGTTTCTGATGGTACATGCTTAGTGAGCTGCCCTGCATTTCACCCTCAGCAGTGAGCAGTGGGGGTGAGGTCAAAGGTGAAGACAGCATCATACCTTCCAACTGACAAGATAAAAATTTTTTACAGTAACTTGTAAGTGGATATCATGATACCTTTCCACTACAAAAGACAAAAAAGTTAATAGTTCATGTATATTACGATCGTACATAATGCCACTCATTAATTTCTCCAGTGTAAATAACATTCACAATGACAGCCAAAGCTAGCTTTTACACTCTACAATACCCATCCCCATTTCATGGCAGTTTCAACCCTTTCACTGCCAGGCTGTTGATTTGTACAATTATTTTGAATGAGGAGAATATATGGTCGAAACATAGAAAGGAAGAGAAGAGTAATTCATATTTTATTGACATACTCGATGCATCACTTTTATTTGCTCTGGAGCATCGCAGAGATCGACAGTGTCTGATCAATGGAAATCAAATATCTATCTGTCACCTGGTAATCTCCATTAACACAATTGATAGATTCATTCCATCAACTTAAGAGCTGTTCATGGAAAGTGCGTTTTCCTAAATTTTGCCAGAGCAATTCATGATAGGAGTTAGAATATTGACACATTTAAATTTTAGAAACAAGTACAGCATATTATAACTTCATGGCACATATACACATCTTTTACATAATCTCTGAAAGGTGGAAATTATGTCAACTACACATGTAACAAACAAAAAGTCTTGAGATATTGTATTTCTAACCTGAGATGGTCTTGGTGTCTGTTTCAGAGCATCCAAGTCCGTTGCTCTTCCTGAAGAGAATGCACTCACACCTGGAGACATCATGGAGTGAGTTGCCATGTCATCCTCCGCATCGATGTCAGTCTCTTCTGGATGATCATCTGGAAGACCACCGTCTGCTGATCTTGATGCCGCTGAAAGGACAAGAAAGGGTAGACTGTTGAAAGTTTGCTCTGTATATAGCTGCATTCTTTCACTTAAGTACATACAGCACAACATGGCTACAATCCAATACACGGAACACTTTGACCGCCGGTTAGACAATGAATGATACGCTGGTACTGAGGGCTACAACCAGTATGCTCTCTTATATCCAGGATTTCTAATCTCTCACAATCTAAAATTTTCTGAAACTTCCTTGAGTCAACCCTGAACTTATACATGAATGTGTTATGATACTTTCTTTTTTTCTTTCTGTCTTTCTTTCCTGAGTCACAGAGAACATCCTAGAGTAAGAGAAACTTTATATTAGTCTGGACAACATACTTGCTACAACTAATATACTCATGATATCGATAGGGAAAAGCATCTCAACAGAAGAGCAAAGTCTGCTTATATTTGTTTCTTAAGGAGTTAGTGTCACTTTGTCCTTTAAGTCACAGCAAACTGGACAATCTTATTCTCTTAAATTGCAATGGATTTACACATCTACAGGAAGCAACACAACACCTTGTAACCATAATACCAGTACACTGTGGGTGTGCTATCATGTTATAACTACTTGGGAAACATCAAACACAAAAGTGGAAAAACTTAAGCGTGCCATGATTTAAGACATGAAATATAATGGTATCATCTATGAGTAGGAGTACTGAAACCATTGTAGGAGATGATGTAGAATAGGTAGTATACAGTGCAGCAAAGCAGAGGTGTGGGGTTTAGTGATAATGTGTTACAGAATGACATGTGACTACAAGTACTACTGTGGCTAGAATACTTACCGAGACATGAACAGATCACACGGGTACCACTAGGCTCTAGGTTAGTGAGTTAGTGAGATGGTTATGAGAAGTAGAAAATATTGGGGTGAAAAAAGGAAACCAAACCACGGAGTGAACAGAAGAGACATAGTAATGGAGTTGAGAGAATTAAAGTTGAAAGAGACACAGTTATATAAATTTGAAAATAAAAATTTGGAATGTATGATTTTATGGAAAGCACTGATATTTTGAAATCATTTTGGTCACTGTGTGAAACCATCTGCGATTTGTACTGAGTATTTCTTGTTGCAGCAGCAAAACTTGACATTTGTAGCTGCACACCTCTAACACACCTATAGAATCATGGGTAACAGCGATGGTACTATGAAGGCATAAACTTTATATTGTAAAATTCACTTTTTCTAACAATGCAAAGGCATTATTAGCCACAAGTCATTTTCATTATGACAAATTTTGTTTTAAATTGAAATGGAAATTTTAAATTTAAAACACTATCAAAGAAATTCAATAATGAAATTTGGCCATTTCGCTTTTAAAACATCAAAAGGCATATACAATGTTTACTTGAAGAAAATAATAAATCTTTTGAATGACTCTTTATTGAGAAGTTACATGTAATATTTGAACAAGCCTCATTCCCCTAATAATAATACATCACCATCTATCTGTAATTATATTTCACAGAACACAAACAAATTCAGCAGTGCTATATCTTCACAAAATATGCAAATTGGTTACCAAAGACAAAACAGGTGGTCGTGAAGCTTATGACAAAATGACAATGGAGTTGGAGACTGGATAGACAATGAATAGTACAAAAAAATTTACCTTTTGCTTTCACCTGATCTTGTTTCTCATCGCTTGCTTTGTCACTTTCACCGTCAGCTTCTCCATCAGCTGCAGCTGCCGCATGTTGCAGACTTAGTTTATGACACACCTCAAATGCCTGACCAATGGTACGTACAATACGCATGGCCTGACTCTGAAAATTTAAAAGTAATGATAGAGAATAATTAAAGTCTTCATAGTTGATACCAGGTCATGGAATCAATATAAATGACTTAAATTAACCTTTGAGCATCTCCAATTGGAGAGGAAAGACACAGCAATGGCTGTTTGACAAATGCACAGAGCACTAAAGCTATGTACTATACTTGAAAACTTGTAGGTTAACTGTGCAGCTGGCTCAAAACAGACTTGGACTAGGATGTAACTGTGATGAGGGGAACATTGGTGTTTATAAAAATGCTGCAGTAATGGAAATCAGTTGATGTTATCTAAATAACCATAAAATACAGACGTCACCAAATGTGTTAATACACATTCTGTAAAGATATTTCTAAAATATAACTCAAGAGGGAGATATTTGCAGCTGACAATTACAGTATTAAAATTTGTTTATAATATGCCTAATATTCTGTGAACTTGCAAATCAATTTTATCTTCCAGAAGTTCTAATTGATTTGCTGCATCTGCACTGACAATAAGCAGAACCACACTGAGATGGACTGGAGGCAAAATAATTGTTTGAGAGCTGAATAATCAAAACATATGCACTTGACAAACCATATCATTTGCATTGAAACACATCTGAATAAAGCCTATGAGAAAATATAAAATACCGTGAACAACTTACTTTTTTGTTGGACTTGAATACATTACATTTGAAAACATTGGTGGTGCCATCCCGGGCGATGAAGCTGAAAATTTTCAGATCTTGAGAATCATGTGACACATAGAAGACCCTGAAAGTTTAAATATAAAAAAATCTCTTATAAGATTTCACTGTTATTTTATTGCCCAAAATTTAAAAATCAACACAAAATAATACTAAAGGAATTTTCAACACATGTGAATAGCAATGTAGGGTTTCACAGTTTCTGAAACTAAGAGCCCATGCAACAAGTTGGTGATCGCCCTCTAGTGACAGAGTATGAAATTCTAGACGTTATTAACTATATCTACCAGCATAAAAGTACAATTGTTTGTAATTTTGTGGTTCACGAACAGAATATGTGTATGGTTAAAAATGTAATTATTATTATATTTTTTCATAGAGGCACTTTAAAAGCATTACAAGTGGGCTTTATAAGAAATATGTAACATTACAGTACATATATACCATGAGAGAAACCAAAATATACATGTACCTGTAGATAGGGTGATGCATAATCAGCAGTTTGCTTTCATCCCATGTCCATTGTTTTTTCTGAAAAAAAAAGTTATAGTTGAACAACAAAATTATTATCAAAGTAGTAATATTGGAAATGACGGCAGGCGGTATAATAACCCTTTAAAGTGGGAAAACACTTCTTTATCCATCACTGTATTGCTGTAACATCATTGCATTGAATGGAGGTCCAGAGTATATTTCTGGTGACAATTTTGTCATATTTGTCTATGTATTTCAGACACCTTTCTGAAACAGCCTAGATGAAAGTGGTGGACGATGATATGAGATGTGACTAAAAGTCATAATGCAGCCACTTGACTGAGATTAAACTTTCTAAGATGTGACTGATGCAATCTTATCACACCAACTCATATCAGGCACAAACGAACATACCTTTTTCTTTTTCCGAACATTGACTTTGACACCATCAACTGAAACTGTTATGTTGACCTTCTTCTTCTTGATTGCTTTGGCTTTAAATTCATACTGCAAGAAATAAATAAATGGTATAAAAAACATGAATATCAAATATCATATAAAACTGCCATATAATTCAAGATTTATGTCTAGTAATCCTAAACTTGCATCCATTCATCCCTAAATGTAACTTAAATGGTAGTGGTATTTCTGAAAATAACGTACCATATTACATTTGAATGTTATTTTTGTTTGTCCTACGTTGCCATATTTCAAACACCAGGTTACTGTAATGATGCAAAATTTTTAAAAGACATTTGCTGCAATTTTGCAAGAACTTTGACAGATATCAATATATATCTTGGAGGACTGCAAAGCTTCCAAAACTAGCACTGTTCAAATAAAATAAAGGTATGGCCCCAATCGAAAGAAATTCAACAGTGAAATTACACTATTGAAAATATGTGATATCAGCATTTTTTCCTGGCGACATACACCACTATTGTAACTGGAATAGCAAACAGAATGGACAACCGTATTGATCAGCTTTCTATTTCTTTTTATTTTACAGTAAACATATTGAGTTAATGCTTTTGAAAATATGTGGTTTTACTTCAAACAAGAACAAACCACTTCTATTTTAAAATCAGATATTTATACAGTAAAGGTCATTGACCTCATCCATATTGAATGCTGTTCAAGCAAAATCCTTGTTTCAAGTAAACAGCCGCTTTTTTGTGAATATCATCAGCTGTGACAGACACAGCACATCAGATTTACATGTACCTAACATTATAGTTATTCAGATAAAAAAGAATGACAGGCAGCTATGCTGATGAAAGTTTTCCTGTATGGTTTCTGGGACATTTATAAGCATAGAAAGTACTGGAAGTACCAATGTACGGTACAGTGGTAGAGTGCAAAATGTGAACTTCAATCATGTACATGTATATCCTACCTAGCATGTAAGCTGAGCAAACAATCAATATCAGACACTCTGATGTGTGTACGCAATAGCAGCAAACAATATAAGAGTCCTGAATTTTCAACCATGATCTCAGAGTGACAGTGAAATTGGCATTGTACTCTGAAACATGTACTGGTACTGTATTTACCAAGTAATGTAGCACTGGTGAAATTAAAAGATGCAAAAGATGCAAAGATGATGAGTATTGTTCCCCAGGTACTAAAGTACAATGCTATGACAATTTCCAGCAAGCTCAAGTTGTATAGACAAACCAACACCGATGGTAATACCCCCTACTAATAGCTATGACGCAGCAAACATCACATTTTTTATCTTTACATGTGAGCAATACCAAACCATGGCAGTGCAGATGTAACTTAGATGATAGGCTGAACATCTTTTTTCTCTCCAAATAACCCCAAACTTGCACTTTACTCTTGATCAGCCAAATTTAGTGTTCATCACGATGGGCTGAAAATGACTGAAGTCTAAAACACATCTCTTGTATTTTTTCCATTGTGTCTTGAACCAAATTATGATGGTTTTTAAAACTTTGCATAAACTGACATAATCCTGATACCTGAACTTATTTTTCCTTTCTGGTTCAAATTTTCCTTCTTTCAAATTGAGGGCAACATTCAAAATTGTAAATAGGCTAATATGCAGACATCTGTGACAACAGCTGGCTATTTGAAAATGCATGTGAATATCTCCATCACTGTTGCCAAAGAACAACACATAACTGGTTTCTGCAAATTGATTGAGAGATTTGAATTGCAAAATTGCTCTATCAGAGCTACCACTGTACCAGTGTTTGAAACCGTTTGGCATTATATAAATTGCTGACATTACAAGGTATGTTATTTATTATGACATGAAATAAAATAAATTACCAAATATGGTAAAGCGTAAATTGAGGTCAGACAGAATTATGAACAAAAACCAAGTCTGGTATGTTTTTATGTGGACACAGCTGCAAATAGACTTATTGAGTAGACCACTGATTACAGCATAGATGATACGTGTTGTCTGGATTGCCATTCACACGTCAGAGAGAGCAAAAAGAATGCCTTCAACAGACGCAGCAGACAGCCTCCTATTCAAAGAATGAGAAAAGTTAAATATAGCTGACTCTGTATCGCAAGCTACATGTCCTTCCAAGTAAATGTCTGAAGTCTGTCCACATAAATGTACTTCGGATTTATGTCACTTAGAGGAGGGAGCTTGGTGACATTCGGTACATGTAATATAAGAATTAAAGTTTATGATTAAACCGGCATGAATAAAGAGGGAATACACAGCAGGAATGGACATTTGTGGAGCACTGACAGGCTACATTTAATAGCCAATACAGACAGCCACACTGACCTTTGACCTTGAGACTGAAGAGGGTGGCATCATGGTAAAACTTTAACAGCTTCTGTTTTCAGTTTAAAAAGTAGTTTTACCGACTGCTTGATTCAATCAACCACAACCTTAAAGTACACTGCAATGAAAAGTACTCTTAGTGTAACCTCCAGTTTTTATGATTTAAATTTAGACAGCCGTACATGTTGAGAGTAGGTCATACAAATAAAATCTCTTAGACATCGTTTTCTTTGATTGGATAAATCCATCAAAAGTGACCCAAGCTGACCTCAATTCCACAAGCAATTTTGGCGCTCCTTAGAAAATGATTAAATGTCCCCTGGTAAAGCTTGAAGTAACTTGTATGCATTTTAAAGGACTTGCTAAAGATATTACCGCATGGAACAATCTGTCTTCTTGCAATGCCTACATTTGTTCCTTGATAGACATTTGGATTAGATAATGCATGGTTTAACTGGGTATTGATTGCCTATCACTGTCAGTGATCCACTGTGGAATTGTCTTTATATTCAGTTGCGTGTCTTTAAAACCTTCACCCTACACCTTTCTTTTTTTCTACTTTACTTTCAGCGAGTCATATCACACATGTACATGTAGGTTTATTGCCTACAAACTTTTCTGGCGTTCATGTTTATCAGATGGACAAATCAAAGTGTTACGCAATATTAACTGTAAAATCTCAAATTCACTTCTGGTAGGGGATCATGTTTGAATGGGTTAAGGTCAGAGGTCAACAAAGATGTACTCTATGTGTTTTGTCATGGTTGAATATCATTACTTGTTAGGTATGGAGTGATCTTGATAAACATAAAAATTTTCATAAACATATCAAAATTCGGTGAAATTTACTGTCATTTCCATTCTTTGAATCATCTTTGAATTCCGTTCCAATCAACTGTGAGTACATGGACAGTTATTCAGTGACCGGTTCAAATCTACTGGTACATGTATTCAATTCAGAAAATTCACTTTCCTTCCTGTGGCTGATTTTCCAATGTTCAGCATAGGTTAGACTTTTCAAGAAGATTGACAACCTAATCTTTAATCCTGACAAAAATCCTGGCACGATAAAAATCTTAAGTCTTGCAAAGAGAAAAACTGCACTTACTGTACATGTTTATGAAAAAATACCCTGATTTACAATCTTGCATAATCTCATGACAAAAATGCTTATCTCTAAATTTTGAGCAGAGTATATGCTTATCAAAATTAAACCTTCTCATAAAAACAAAGGTAAACATACAATCGCTGGCATTAGCAATGATTACAAAGCACTTTGGCCTTCATATTGCAAGTAGATTGATGTAAAAGCTCTTACATGTATCTTTATCTAGAACTCCTGTCTAGAGTAATGAATGACAGAACTGATCTGGATGACAAAAATAACAATTTTATGACTTTCCTAATGGATAGCATGATCATGTCCCAGATACACGCTGATGGCATTTTTAGATTCTGAGGGTTTAAATGTCGATTCATGATAGATTGTAATTACAATCTTCTGTGCAAGAGTCAAACAAACGAAGATTGACAAAAGTTTGCTTTGAGGAAATAAAATAACGACAACATACAGTATACATTCTGTACAAGTACATGATGCATACAGCAGTTATGTACTGGTACACTGTATGCAGCCAACCACAGCCCTGTGACAAAGTTGGATTTGAGATGACACAGGAGTACCAGTAATAAGGAACACAGTTGCACATGTACCTGTAGCAATCAAATTACAAATACATCATTTTTGAAATTTCCCCTGACATCATTCAAGGATGATAGGATCTTGTCACTTTGATGCTCATCAACTTTTATGAAATGCATCATGCTTTGGAATGAAGTTCAAGATGTGCCTGTGTGGCCTTAACATTTCAAAGAGCGATTGTATCGATTCAGAAACAGGCTGCACAGTCAGTAAAACATCGCAACTATTAAAACTGTCTGTGCAGCTATAGGCAATGAAGTTTTACAGCATGGTCACGACATGCTGTCGCAAAAAAGAGGAAGGGGCTTGTGAAATGTGTGCTGGGTCATGTCAGGGTTTACAGAAAGTCACATGAGGAGTGACCTTTGACATCCTTTTTCTCCTTACAATTCTAGCCGGCTATGAATCCCCATTAAACTTGGTAATATACCATAGTGACCTACTTTCAAAGCTCCCTCCCTTGACCTTAAAACCACAAAATTCTATACACACTATAGAAGAGTACATTTCTTGTGAAGGCTTTGCCATAAAGAAGCAGGCAAGGCTAATGCTCTTGTAATCCATACAATAAAAATAATCTTCTTCTGACCAAAGTACATGGTAAAACCTAGTCCTTCATAATACCTCTTTTAATTACTACATTGTTTTTCAATTAAGATCCACTTTTTTCGAAAGTTACAAGTTAGTGAGTATTTTCACAATCTACCAGAATCATTTCTCTGTTCAGTATACCAGTACCTGTATTTTGCCGTTCCTACAAGAGTTTTTCGAAAGATTCCACATACAGTATATGAGATGTGAGAAGAAACTTCAGGTTATTTTTGAGCAAAATTTTGATTTCTCCCTTGACTTGGAAGCCATGTTGCTTATGTTGAGTTATATGACCCCAAAATAAACACTTTGGTGAGAGTAACAGGGGATTTGAAGATTGGCCAAGAACATCCACAAAGAAGAATTTGGGTCTCTTTCTAGAAAAGTACAGAGCCACACAGCCTCTGATACAATTCACTCTCAGTCAGTCAAAACACCACAATGCAAAACCCAATCATCATCCAAAATTCAGCCTACAGATTGAAGCACATTCTTCTTTGGAAACATCATCAAAATTTATAAAACATTTCTGACTCTACATTTTACATATTAAGCTAAACGATATGAATGTGAAATTCCTCTTCCAATGGCATGGCATGTGTTTTGGGATAGGATACAGATAATAACACAATATTACCTTGTAAATTAGTTGCTCTGAGTCTGATTGGATTTGAATGAGGACATCGTCAAGTTAATAGAAAACTCATTTTGTCGTCAGATTACGACTGCTGTATTTGATTTGGACTTTGCAGACTGCATTACTAGGGTTTCTGCGATCAGGAGATGATGGACAGCTCATCACAATACTATTTTTGAACACACAGCTCACTGCATAGATGTTCATGACCTCAATGGGTGTAATTCTCCAAACTATTTTTTTTTTTGCATCTTGAAATTAACAACACAAAATTAAAGGCCACTGAACTGCATTCACTGAAGTGTACGGCATAAATATTGGTATATGTACATGTAAGTCTAACAATGAATACGTACATGTTATAACTACTTTCGCAATATACAAACTTTGGACGTGACAGAAAAATTCCTTCAAGAAGTGATTTTTACGCTTATTCCGCTCTGCACTTTTACATCAAGGTTTCACTCCCATGAGACGACACTTTGACAGTTCGGTATCCACAGTATATATTTTATAAAAGTAACATCTGTGCTGCAGTGAAAGATTGATGAATAATTTTATTTTCTTATAGTCAAGACATTTTCTGTATTATAAGAATCCTAAGTGCATGTCAGTGTTTCTCAAACATCAAAGACCATGAGAGAGCAGACTGAGACTACCGGTACATGGTAGGATAATCTCAGTGTTAAGATAGTAACTGTAGCAAAAGCATTCACTGTCCTGGAATTGGGTTTCTTTCAAAGTTCGGAAGCCATACAACGCACAAAGCAATCCACCTTGTCCTTTGGGATGATTTCCTTGCAACATGATCTCATCACAGGGACGCAAGGATACTAGCATCATAAGCAATTTAAGTGACAGGTGCAGGTTAGAGGAGGGCCAATAAATCATACGGGGACACAAATGTCAAGTGTAACTGGTGAACTGAAGCCATCAATACACAGTTGTTGGTTAACATCAGTATCACCTTACCAGATACCATTGGATGAGTACTGGTGTACCAACCACTGCAAGAATTGTCCATGCAACGGTGGAAATTAAAAGTTCTGCTTTCTAAATAAATTGCCATAGTTTTTGTAAACAAGGGTATCAAAGAGGTACATACATGTACAGTAAAAACGTGTCAGTCCTCTAGCTGGATGCGCACTTCAACATGAATATATCGGCACATGTTGTCTCAACAGACTAAAAGTTTGACAACATGTACATGTACTGTAGGATAAAACTCTAATGGTTTCATTTACCTGTAGGCCAGGTCTTTGAACTGATTTCCTCTCATGTGACAATGTTTTCCTTTCACTGAGTGCTTGTTGTGGTGTCTCTGAGTACAAGCATTCTTTGACATTTGACGGTTGAAAGCCAAGATCAACACATCCCTCCATGGTTGAATTCAAATTCTGTCTGCACCATCTGTACCACTGAATTCATGATTACAGAGCTCCCAACATGAACAACAGAGAACCAAGCCTTGTCAAAACAATTCTGAAGTGTGCCACCCACTATCACAAAATTAAGAACAGTAAACTGAACTACATCCTTGAAATAATGAGAAATTTTCTTTTTCTTTGTCTATCAACAGTGCCATAGGGAAGCCATTTACATACTGGTGAAAACAAGGTTACTATTAAAGCGACATTTTACAAAAGGATTGGTGCATGCATCATAAGAAATATACTTTTGATTACTGTGCCATTTGGCTTTATATTCAAAAATCATTTCTCTGTAAAGCAGTTTTTGGGCTGAGACTATATCTGCATGCCTGAACTGCGAATGATAACACGATTCACAATGTCATTTCTGCCTGTTGGCAGAGCCACGGTCCCTCCACAAATTTTGTGGAGGGACCGTGGCAGAGCTCAGTTGTGGTGAGAGAACTTTTTGATTTGGACTTCTAAAGACTCATGCACAGTTATAATCTGTTACCTACATTTATGTGCCCTCAACGGTCGGGCAGTCTGTCAGCCCTGACATGTTGTGAAAATCCTTGCTGTCTACATGTACGTCACAAACTCTCTGAGCTGAGCTGCACCAGCTCGTACTGGTATACAGGTATATTGTCCAGGGCAGAGGGACACCGTGCTAACAAGCAAGGGGTTATGAGAGAGTCTAATTTTGACTACTATTTTTTTTTCACTAGTGATAATAATGGGAATATATGGAGAACACTACTGCCTGGTTAATTTATGGGGAAATTACAGTATCTCTAAAAGAGACTCAAGACTATGTATTGATGCTCTACTAGAGCAAGCCAGTACTGCTACAATACACCATTTTGTTGCCTGTTGATAATATTTCAGTTGTAGCTATAAGATGAACTTATGAACCTGTTTAAGCATCAATGATCCATTTACTGAGAAACAGGGGTTCAATTATTCTCACTTTGATCAGGAGCATCTATGAAATACCATCATGACAAGTAGTCTGCCAAACAGCAAATTGCAAACAGCCTGCTGAGATATTAAAAAAATTATCATCTAAGAAAATGTCTCAGAGTCAGAGCAGAGAAAAAGACACATTATTGAGTCACTCACTAGCTTAGAAGCTATTTTGTTTGACATAAAGAACCATGGTACACTTTCAAGTAATTACTCTTCACAGAGTAATGTATCTAACAATATTGAGTTTTCAGCTTTTGGATGAAATTGCTTACAAAGCACTTTACTATGATGTGTTCTGCAAGCAATCTGTCATGATATGTATGTTTAGTCTGGAGGTTTGGACATATGAAAACCTAGGGCTATTTTGAACAGAGACATATACATGTATATTACAGAAGTGTCATGCTTGAGCGTCTTTGTCTGTACACTGTACAGGTACAGTAGTAAGTAAACTGAACAGAATTCCATGTTTGACACTGTTTCAGGTGATGTATTGTGAATGTTATGAAACTAGCCTTTTTTTTCAATTTTCACTTTCATTTTGTTATTTTCGTTACATCAGATAAAGAGGGCAACTTCCTCAACAGTTAACAATACAACAGTCCAAAGCTAAACTAGAAGCACTGAAGTGGTCTTAAAATTCAGACCAGCGGAACTAAAGAATTGAGACAAAATCGTGAAGGTTAAAAATCTTTCTTGTTGAATGTTAATGCATAGAGGTGGACAGCATGTTCATTACATTGTGTTCTCCACACATACAGAGGATTCAATGCATGCTTTTGTGAGAAAGCTGATGAAACACAAACACAATTGGATGACCAAAAAGTGAGAGAGCTGTGTCACCTTGGATACCTTTCACAATAATGTGAAGAAGGTTGACTCAGTGTGCAACAGCACCACACATTTGTCATGTCAGGACAAACAAGACACCAACCACTGCCTAGATGCATTAACCTAAATGGTCAATTACTTCTGAAAGAAAGATAGAACAACATAAGTCTTGCTAGTCTTCTATGCAGTACACAGAATATGTTTTATGGGGTTTATATAGATAGCTATGGGTCACAAGCAAAGAAATGGAAGGCTGCTTTGCCTTTACACACTAATTAACCCCTCTAAAAGCATACCACCATTGGAAGGCATCAATGCAGAACATCCTTTCACACCACTTCAATTTACAATATCTGCAGTTCAGAGTGCCAAAGGGGTCAGTAACCGCAATGTACTTTGTATGTTCAAGAACAGTAAGTCTGCCACGTTTCTTTCTATCACTTGTTTTACTTTAGTGCCCTTGTGCGGCATCAGTCCCTCAGTTTAACGTAACTACCATATACGGTACATGTAAGGTAGCATTATGGCAAACTGGTTTGAAAAATCAACTTGAAGAATACATCTTGCTATTTTGTTTATTCCTTGCATACAGTTACTTCTGTAGTTGTATTTCTGTGCACTTTAAAATGAACTTCTTCTGCAGCTGCTGTCTGTATAATGTAACATGACTTAAAGTTACACCATACACTGTACATGTACCTGTATGGCAAGCAAGTTCACATTTGCACTGATGACTGTTAACCCATAGGGTGATACCAGTACATGGAAACATTGTTCAAATATGTGAAGGCTATGAATGAACACAGATGTATTCGTCTCAAGAGGAAAATTCAGCATTCCAGGAGATGACAGCTGTTGGCTCTTATATTTTGTACCGGTATGCACACAGCAATTGTTCATTTGTGACAATATGGAAGGGCGTCATATATAACCTGTATATCGTTTTAATGAATAACACAGCCTTTCAAACTACAATGGCTTTTGCAGTAAGCTAAAATCAACCAAATCCTTAGCAAAGAAATACTGTACCCATTATCCATTTCACAAGAACATTTTCTTTCTTCTTCGATGTAATGTAAAAATTAGTTTTTAGCTGCCTGAAGGAAATTCCATCACATAAACTAAACTCAACTTTTGGGCTAGACATGTTGCCAACACTGCAAGGAAGCTCAATACATATAAAGTGATATGATAGTAAAACTAAAGCACATGTATGGTAGACTGTATACCGTAGTACAGTGGTTGGAAAATTTTATCTTCTCATGAACTTGAAGATACATGTACAAGACGCTGGTTAAAGGTAACAGAGAGGTTTTTGTGCAAAGTCTGATACAGTAACATAACGCTCCGCCGGTTAATGCAGTAACGTCTCATCAATTACAGAATGACAATGAAATGTAGGTCTGGAGAGAGTCTTAAAGCAAAATGTAAATCACAAAGTAATTCAAATCTAGCTAGAGTCAATGCAATTTAAACGACTCTGCTTCGATTACAGAGTCCAATCCTTGCTATAAGTGTCTAATATCTCCCAGTAGGCCATGATTATGCGGATAATGTGCGGTCTATTACATGGATCGGTGTTGAGATGGCAACCACAGAGAGAACAGTAGCGGTTTTACATGCTAACAAGCAAGGACTTTAAGTTGTGACATTGTGTACTGCTGCCTTTTTCAGTTTTGCAATCCAATTTGATGTGTATTATCAGGGCATTCCAAAGCTCTTGAATGTCTCAATCCCTCATTTGAAAATCCTCCCCACTTCATTTGCATGCTATGGAAAGCATCTCAGAGATCCCCTGGGGATTGTACAAAAATTACACAGAGGGAAAAGCATTATGGTAATATTGCAATGCTATGCCCTGCAGGGACTCAAGTACCATACACTTCACCTGAATCACAAAGTGACTTGTCGTCAGAAATACAGGAAGAGATAAATGAAAACCATCAGTCAAACCCTCGTCATCTCCTCATCAGTGACTTATTACCTGACCAATTTCTCTTCACCCACATTCTCATTTTTCAACCAAACCGTTGGATGTTATCAGGTTTATTTTGGATCAGAAAAGAACTTAATCATACAAATCCTGGGATTTCCATCAATAATATGCATACATGTATTATTTTTATATTAAATCAGTTTTGGAGTGTTCCTTAACTACATGTAATTTGCAGCTTGAACATAAACAAATAATATGGCTACCTCTCTGCCCGTGATGTGATGTTGCTGACATACTAGTAAGGAACAAGGATATTTTGGGTAGCCAAATAAGGGAATAATAAATTGAATCTTGCGATGCTATCATATGGTACATATAGTTCCTTTGAAGTTCTTGTAATCTTTGTACAAGCCCAAGCAAACATTTTATGGTTCACACAGCACTACCTACCAGTACAGTACATGTACTTGCAAATAGGGAGTGAGAGCAGGATGACAGTGTGACATGCATTTACGTGGCAACTCTCAGAGTAAACAGTGAAAATTGCTGCTAATCTCTGCTCTGTACAACAATCCGGTGATTGAAACAGGGAGGCTTTTGAAGCAGGGGAGAGTTTTTGAGGGAAAATGTTTATTAGGCTTTTAAATCCTTACCTTTTGTTATGGCTTTCATGGAGGAATTGTCACGTGATGTGGTTTCTTCAGTAGAAACGTCATATATTCTATTAATTCATAACACAAGTTTACAGAATTTTTTCCATATTTATGCATGGGGCAGACTATTTGTAGAATCTGACAAAGTTTAGGATTTTTCTCATACTGTAATTTGTAAAAGTTTGGACATGAGCATATGATAACTTGGTTAATTAAGCAATAAAGCACCCCAAGCGACAGTATACTACGGGATTAGACTAGTTCATAAGTGAAAGCAAGTGTATTATGTATAAAGTGAACTGGTCAAAATCGAGTGGTATACCATCACTGGCTGTGCTTTATTGCTCTTATGTCAAAACAGTATATTGAAATTCTGGAATGAGATGTCAAAAAAAGTTTTTTTGCTCTCTTGCCAAGAGTTTGCATGTGTGCCAACCGTTGTATATCGCAAATAAACCATAGTTCTTTTCATTTCTCGACCAATCAGATCACTGCATTTGTGCAATCAATATACTGTATGATATAATACCCAATATCGTAATTTCCTTTTGTCATATCAATGTTCTTGTCATTTCTGCCATGTCACACACGCAACTTCAGCTTGTATCTGATGCAGCATAAGTTACACTTATGCTGATATGACGACACACGAACGGGCAATATTGGGTAATAACCTCTACATGTAAAGTGTTATGGTTGATACACCATATATCACACAGTCACATGACAATAATAAAGATTGGTAGAACTATCTGCATTCACTTATATGATGACAAAATGAATACAAAGCATTTTACACTTGGCTGGACTGAACACAAAATTATCTGTGAAATATACTGTGGCATGTTAACATCTGCAAATAAGAACTCTAACGAGCTATTAAAGGATCCCGATCCTTTCACGTAGAACATGGTTTCACACGCTTACGGTATACAGGTACCTATACACTGTACAGTACCAGTACTCTATGTGTAATACCATCAATATAAAGTATTTCAATGAAACTGTCTGCAGCAACTGATTTCAATGTGGGAGAATGTTAAGCTCACGAGAAACCATCTCCAGACAACCATTACAGATTTCCCTGACAGGTATGTAATTCAATTGTGTTTTATCAGCAGCAGTTCTTAGGTAAGTCCATCTACTTTGCAGACGACGCATGGCCGCATAATTGCCCTCCTCATTACGGTCACTGCCCAGAAGCTGAAATCTACACTTCCTTTACCACAAGATTACCCGGTATTACTTTTGCCAAACTAGACTATTGGAGCTCAACTATTAGGCCAATCTCCATAAGACAAAAAAGGCAAAAATGGGAAATGAGAAATTTCATGCTTTATTGGATATCCCTCAAGCGAGATAAAAAGAGTCCCGACATGCCTTCACTTGCAATTAGTTAAAATGGAAATTCTGAAGATCTCATATGACATATGACTAGCACAGAGAAGAGAGCTACAAGCAAGAAAGTGGTTTAAACTCTTTTCCATTAAGAAATGGACTATTGTACCAATTTTCTGATCTGTAATACTGTATAGTATTTAATTTCCACTTGATAGATATTTTCTCTATTGAATTCTTGAACATGAAATACTTTGCTTTTAGTTTCAGCTTATAGGAACATTCCCCTGAACACTGAAACAGTTATGGGATTATGGCAATGCAAGTTAATTATGATCATTTTATCCTAGCATTGCTGCAGCTTTGACGTTTGGCACACAGTGTGCTTCATAAGTGCTTACGCCATCACCAGGGCTTCTCTCCGTGAGTAGGTATATACCAGGTACCAGTATGTCTGTCTGTCTGTCTGTCTGTCTGTCTGTAAGTCTATATGTACGTACGTACGTACGTACCAGCACTTTGCCCTCTATAAAAAATGACTTCTGGAACTTTGTGTCAATTCAGGGAATTATAGAAATTTCTTCACATCAGCCGTATATCTTAACATGTACACCAAAAAATCTGCTTGCATCACAACCATTTTGCGTGCGTTGTGGCACATCATCATCTACGAACAACCTCAAAGTTTAAAATTTAAAGTTAAAACACTTTTAAGAATTCATACAAAAGTAAAAACTGTTTGTGATAGGCATAGGATTACCGGTACTGTATACTGGTGTACTGGTATGAATTGCAAAGACAGATTCCCAACTTAGCAGGTATATCATCACTGCTTCATCTAAGTTTACCCTGCATGGCTACAACCACAATGTGAAAATACAATTAATTGGAAGCCAGAAACACAGCAGAGAGAGATGTCACTCACAGTTCACTAATTATTTGTGGTATTTTGAAAGACAGATGACAATTATGCAGACTCCAACTGAGAATTTCACGTCAGTGGCATGCTGTGATTCCATCATTACATGTAAAAGTCTTTAATAATTATCTACCATACTTCAGCATACAGGGTAAGGAGGCAAAGTAAGGGTGGATATCACAGGAAGCTGCAACCAATGTGTGAATATTCACCTGCTGAATATTAATACCATCCCAAATGTTTGTTTCTAAAAAATAACATCTCTTGTATCTTCCAATATCTACCAGTACATTGCACGGTAATTTCTCTGGTGAACTTCATCAACATCCAAAGAAAGCGAAAAGCATGGATCTTGCGGAAGCCTCAAAATTTTCATAAATCAATGCCATGGTGCCAGTGGTCAATTCCATTTTTAGCAAGTTTCATACAACCAGCACAAAGGTCACATGGGCTAAGGTCAAAGTCAAATTAGGTCACTGTCTGGTTTGAGGTAACCTATATTTTCAATGATGTAGTTTCCTAAGCACAAGAATGAGAGTGCTACAGATCTCCTATCGGACACCCAAGAAGATGTACCCTACTTCTCCAGTAAATAAACCACCTCTGCAGTGACATGGTCATAATTTTTGTCTCACTGATGAGATCACAGAAGTTATTGTACTCTATAAAGTAAATGTATACATATGAACACAACACACTTTTAATCACAGTACAAGCTATTACTGTAAATTGCCTCTGTTGAGGGGATTGATTTTTGGAAGAATTAAATATTTTCCAACTTTATTTTAATCTACAATGAGAAAGCTAAAGTACAATCATTTGGAATGTGAAATAACAATTTTATGTAGATAAACATCAAGAACTTCCTCCATTAAACTTTCCTGTATGAAATTCTAACAGGAATGAGCAGTCATTTTGAATTGTAAACCACTATTTTGGGTAGTTTGGTCAACAGTTAACACGGAGTCAGAGCCCAATATTTCATGGTTTAAAATTTTCATAATTCTTTAAATGTCTGTCTACAAAAACAAATTTATGAATGACAAAATGCTATTTGCAGTTCATAAACATTCAGGAAAACTCAAAAGACTGCCACTTGGAAATTTTACAGATGATTAACTTTGTACTATTCTTAAAATGTTTACGTTCTCATAAACTTTCTCACTTGACTGCATAAAGAGAAGGACATTTTAAGCTATTGTACCTTTATACAAGAAGTGTGTGTGGATTGAGGGATTATTGTCTTTCTGCATACATGTACATCTACCTGAGAGTACAAATCCATTGTTTCGGAGACCAAAGCCAATTTGTTTCATTCAGAAGGTCATATGGCAAATTACTCTCAGGGGAGTTTCCAATGATGGCTCTCTGTGCAGAGTACAGTAAAAGGAAACATGCTCACATTGTAAACAGTGTAATTAGCATAAGGTATTTATTTGTCAATTAATCTGCATATTTTGCAGAAATTCAATTAGGTTTACTCTGTCAGGTTTATTCAAATGTAGGTTTACCCAACACTTGAATGATTAATTACCTCAACAAATGTAAGATTATTTAAACAAACTGTGTTTTGTCCTGTATTGTAACTTTTTTGAATACTATGAACAAACCAAGAAGTTCAAAATTATATTAATTTTATGACAAAATCAAAAACTTCCCAGTGAACATATATCATAAGATAGTATAAACTTTCATTTCAAATATTAGCCAAATGTTTAAATATGTAGTTTTGTAGATTTCTGTTACTTTACATATTGGATCCTCAAGGTTTGTAACATCTCTCCTGCAGAATCTCTGTAACTTTCAAATATTTACCAGGCAACCCCAGTAGAAAAATGAACTGCAGTTTTTATTCTTTTAGGTAAGACAGAGAATTTTTTAAAAAATTGTTTTGCATCAATATGGGATGTGGTATACCAGTATGCATTATGAACAAAACTATTTTGGCAAAAAGGGCATTTTCAATCTGACAACTGGTATATGTACTTGGTATATGCCATATTGGCTAATGACTGTACTACACGTACATATAGCTTGAGTCTGGCTTGTGAAGTGTACACCAGATCTGTCAAGATGGTTCACACAGAGATTAATCAGCATGTACTTTTCCTCAGTGTATCAGGGTCCAGTCTCACATTACAGCAAGATACATGTACCTGCCAAAGCCGCACTGTGACTATTCACAGGAGGTTTGGAAATAAAAGTTCAAGGATCACATTAATAAACCAAGTAAACATTCTGTTAGTCGATTTCATTTGTCAATTTTGTTCAATATCTCTCTCTGGCATGCAGTGTACCTGGTGCTTGAAA
>LD351928.1:166746-181142 GCA_001465055.1 Ptychodera flava | reverse complement strand
CTATCATATGCAAATGATGGCTTGGCTTCCCAAAGAGCTCTTTAACTTTGTATCATTTGTAAATAGACCTTTGTAAATTTAGATTTGGGCGGAAGTTTGTGGCTGCTTTCGGCACCTTTCAGGCAATTGTATTGTTTGCATATCTGACTGTTCAAAGGTCTCTGATAGTACTTATGCAGACTTCAATGATTTCAGACTTTGCTTATGGGATTTAATGATAAGATAACTTCAAGAGGAATAAAATACAGCTTCACATTGTCACTGGTAGGATCGGATGTATGATACAAATACATAGATGTATTTTCAATTGCAATTCTAAGTCACAAACATTCGGTGAAGCTTTCAGTTGTACATTGTACTTTTAAACTTCAAGAACGAAGTGGTTGTACGTGACAGCTAAACATTATTTTAACTTACAATCCTGACAGTCTGATAATATCATCATCAAGTTCACATAAATCATTAGGAATCTGTATTTTTCCAATCCATTTTTTACGATACATGTAGCTGTATCAAATACTTGAAGATATTCATCCTGAAGAGCATTCAACAAGAACAGTTTTCAATTCTTGTCCAAAGGCTGAGAGAAAATTGTGAAGTGCACTTCTTCTGAAAATGCTGGTGTAGAATAACCCATGATCATTCTCCAGGGCAAATCACTTGCATTTTGATGGGTAATCATATTACCTGACTCAGCAAAGATTAATGTGTTCCTTCAAATCAAATCACAGGTTTTAGTGTTTTCCTGTGAGTGAAAGACTTTAGCTTTTGCTCAAACTTTCCAACCATTCGCTTACCAAATCAA
Source organism: Ptychodera flava (assembly GCA_001465055.1). NCBI lineage: Eukaryota > Metazoa > Hemichordata > Enteropneusta > Ptychoderidae > Ptychodera > Ptychodera flava. Next base: position 180,337 of record LD351928.1, on the reverse strand, counting down.
GAATAAAAGTCAGTGGGGTAACAGTGCAAAGTTTGTTACCTGCGAAAGAAATTACCAATCATTTACCGATATTTGAAATTTAAAATGGCAGCCATCCCTGTTAACTCTATGAGCAATATTAACACTTTCTGATTTTACAAATTTTAAAATGAGCCCATATAAGTGATAGATCAGAAACAATTAAAATTTTAAGAGTCCAAATATCTGTCCCTGAGGTGCATTCTACCTTAGATGAATGATAGACTCAAACATAGAATCTTCAATTTGCAATTGTAATTTTCATATAGACATTGCATAGACATAGACATTGCATTCTCAAATAATTATATAACTGTCAACCTTTATACCCATGGATGCAGTTCCATCCATGCAACTGCTAATTGTTAGAATGGACCAACATGTGGTGGTGAAAGGGTTACTGTTAAATATTCATCTACAATTTACTGAATACCAACAATTGTATTTTGAAAATGTCTCTGGACTCTTGTCTCTGAGATCTACCTCACTGCAATCATAACCAATATTTGCTCACACAACACAATTACCACTGGCAATGAATCTACTTAGCAACAATCAGGAAATAATTCACAGCATACAATCAGATTAGTTCATTAATCTCACACATCATCAACTTCAAGATTAATCAAAGTCTACATAATCTCTGTGTTTCCCATGAGGCACTGGGAACTGAAAGACATACATACGTACTTTGATGAATATTATAAATGTGATTTGGCAATTTCTTTTCCTTCACATCCTGTAAAATAAAAGATCCAACTGACACAGGAGCAGAAACACTAGAAATAAAATTGTAAACACAGGTGTTCCATTGTCTTTGTCCTAAGATACAGGAAAAACAAAAGTATTCACTGAATATACTCCCCTTTGTTTGCTATTTTGGATAATTTAAATATCCATGCAACTCTCTTTTTTGGATATTTTGTCCATGAATTAAGAAGTATACATCATAATTTAACTGGATTATCTCAAGGTAAATTTGTCAATTTCTTGTTATCTCTGAGATATTAACAGGTAATCAATTTAAAAAGTTACACAAAATAGGTACAATAGAAAGCATTTTGTAAAACCAAATATTTCTTGAAGCTGACACGCATGAAGAATGTACTGTATTTGACAATAGAGAAAAGTATTGCTCCTTGGCCTGTGTTTGTAAGAGAGAACACATGTATGAAGGCAGCAGGTGGATATCTAATTTCATTTCATATGAGCCACTAAGTTTACCAAATATTTTTTTATTCTGCTGAATGTCTATGTAACTGCATGTACCTAATAGTATGCAAGATGAAACAGAAGTACTCAATAATTTTGACTCCGACCAAGAAAACGTTTGAAAAGGTAACGGTGGCAATCCAACGGAACGGTTCTTTCATCCTTGCGATACATTCACTGATACAACAATGTTCACAGCAAATATTAAAATACATGTCCTATACCGGCATGTGTACTATTGCATGTTCCACCCCGTGAAACAGACAAAAGTCTACCTTCATCAATGAAATGTACAGTTTATGCTTTGTTGACCATGTTGCCATTTCAATTAACACATTGTACTTTCTATCAATTCACTATGGTTTGAAAGAATTCGGTCAATAAAATTAAACATGGTGCCCTCCAAAATACTGAGATTTTTTTTGTCATTTTTCAGCTTTGATGTCAATACAAAGCACATCTTGTAAGTGAAAGACTGTAATGTACATGTAACATACTGGAACTCATGCACCCACACTGTATCAGTGCATGTCTGGTCCAAACTCAGATTTTAAAGCACAGATATAGACACCGTCAGATGGACTTTCTGAACATGTACAACTTAGAAACAGTCACAATTTGACTCGGTTTGTTTTGGTTGGAACTCTATCCTTAGTTGGATGTGATTAATTTGACAACAATTTTCAATGGACCTGCACTGTTCTAAATTTGTATGCTCATAGATTACTGTAACTATTCACTGGCTATTTACACAGAGGCTGTTTGACCCTATTGTTTGTCCCTCAAATCCGCGTCCATGACCAACGCTTTGGTGTTTATATTGTAGCAATGCCTGATAAATTGACAGTTTGACCCAGACCTGCTTTATCCTGTGATTCCGGTGTCCCTGTCAGCTCCGGGTCTTATCCGGCGATTCAGCATAGTTCCGGAGTAAAACAATGTGATGACTTGGCCAGAAATCCAAAACTACTGGGAAACTATAAAAGATAGAGTTACACTGCAATTCATGTACATGTAATACAAACTAGGCTCTCTTTGCTAGTTCAAACCCTACTCTCCTCCACTCAAAACCTTCAGTTACCCTGCCAGCATGCATAAACTCTTGAACTCACTTGAATTGCATCCTTTTGTATCAATATCATCAAATCAAAAAAACATTCATTATTTTGAACTGAGTTTAAAGTTTGTTGAAATGAAAGTCTCCATATTGTGCCAAGAATGTCTAAAAACTGTCCAAATTCAGACTACACTAATTGTATTTTAATACGAGCGTTGAAAGAGATGACAAAATCATGCAGACCCTTTGAATCTGAAAGTTTATCAGAATGCAGGATGGTGTCAGTAAATTCCATGTATCGGGAGAGACTCTCAAACTTTTACAATTCTCTTCTGATGTACCACATGTGGGGGTTCATTTTAAAGCTCTTGGTGAAAGAAAACTTTTTACCGGCTTAGTTTTTCGAAATTCGAAAATTTGTATTTTTCTCCATAGAGTTAACACAGGGATGGCGGCCATTTTGAATTTCTAATAACGGTAAATCTTGGATAATTTGTTTCTCTAGTACCAAAATTTGCACGGTGACCCCCTATCTTTATTCTTGATTTGGAAAGAGAATGATTGAAAGATTCCTTGAGGAAAGTTAGAGCAAAAGTTTAAGTCTTTCACTTTCGAGGTGCATACTACCTTAAAGCAAAATTGCAATAAGGAAAAAAAGAATGCCTATAAATAAGATTCTTGAATGCACAATTTGATATTGTTTCTAAAAAGACAACATCTTTCATTTCTATGGTATGGTACATGTGGTTCATGTTTCATAAATGAATGCCCTGGGCTCTCATAGATTTATGAATAATATGTACACACAAAATATCAGATCTCCATAAGGGTGAGTGTATTAAACCATGTTTAGGAAATTTCCAAACTGCTTTCTCTTCAGCTCAATTATCAAAAGTACACAGAATTATGTTTTCATGATATCATGACTTTAAGGCAAATCAACAAACACTCTTGTTCGCATATGAAATTTTGAGACTATTATTCAAAAGAAGCAATTTTTTTGTACAAAGATCTCTGATGCATATCAAGTGCCGTGGGAAGAACGCACAACTGTTTTTTGCCATCTGTCATATTTGACTACAGCCAGACAAGTAAAGCCAAACTGTGCGTAAAGGTGAAAGGTCAAACATATGCCACATTCTTGAACACAAAATATCTTTGCACAGATGTCAATCTCTCATCCAGCTATGTCTATGAATTTATCATTTTTGAAGACACTGTAACATGATCAAAAGTAAATATTGATTCTTATGTGTTGATAAAAGAATTTTCAAAAGTCGGTTATCCTTCATCATCATTGTCTCTATGTCTCGGGAATTCCCACTGAGACAAAAATAAATTTAGCTACATAAAAATTGAAATGTAGGTATAAAATGTAAATGTATATTCATAGTGAAGATACTCTTCGAAGACATAAAAGTCACACTGGATGTTTTTAAATCACATTTGAAAATATATTATTCTAAAGTATAATACTATCATTATGAAAATCCCTGAATAAACAATGGTATGATAGCACAAAAATTTATGGTACAATTCACTATGTGTACGCATTATCAAGGATGTGATTTTTCCAACTGGGGTTGTTATCAAAACACACCGACACCCTCATTGATCGGTTGTTTATCATACATACTCAATGTGCAGTAAGGACGGACTGTAGTTCCGAGGGATCATTGTGATGGTGAAATCTCTTTGTACTTAAGGTTCAGGGCTTGGCATCAAAAGATAACATACGGGCACATCCTTTTATGCTCTTTTCAAGGCACTCTTTTTGTACAACAGCCAAAATCCTCGCCTTTTCATGACCCCGCAAAGCATTGACGGACATGTACTGTCTTTTCTGACATTTTACACCATGGTATGGGTGTTTACATCCAGAGCTGTAAGGGCAAATGTAACACCCAGGTACAAACTACAGGCACACATCAAACTCTACCACTACAGCTATGGTTTAAAACCATAAACATACCAGTAAAAGAATACCAGGGTTCTTTTGTATGTCAATACAAAGCAAGAATCGGTCTCACTGGAATGTATCATCCCTAGAGAAACATTACACGAAATTTCACAAATTGGATGTATTCACAGAGATGGGTTCAAACTCCAATTTTCGCCGAGTACAATTGTAAAGAAAGACAAAATGTGCTTCTTTTACATAATGTTATCATCAAATATTATAATATTATATACGGGTAATTGAAATTTTCATTAACAATTAAGAAAAAAACTTTTGTGACTTTACTGGTATATTTCCCAGGTCCTAGGAATAATATGGTAAACGATCACCAGTCAATGAAAGACAAAATCTATTATTTGCAATGAACCGTACACAATCAGGGTGACTTCACTTACTGGGAAGTGCCATCTTCGACAAAAAGACAAAACTGGAGTTTCATGCTGCAGGCCTTAATTAACTGAAATGTCTGTTACAAGTAATTGTCATTTTTCTGAGCAACAGCTCTGTAAGGTATCATTGCAGATACGTTCATTCGCAGTTTCAAATATGGTTATCACTGAATCACGCCTGTTTCACTTCTGTATGTTTTATTTGACCCTTATCCTGCTAAATTCATAGTTCACCATCAGGTCAAGTTGGTTCAAACCAAACTGAGTAAGGCATAACATGTTCAGTACATTGCATTATGACAAAAGACTTTAACATTTGACGGCCCCTGAAAACATACTGTAAACATGATTTTTACTAACAAACCTGCTATATCATACTACATGTATGATACATGTTGGTGAAAATACATGTACATGTTTGGGCTCAATACAGTTTCATCAACTCAGCAGATGGGGAAGTGATAAGCCTTGCGGCAGGATAAAGGGATAAACTCAGCTCATATTTCAAATACCTCAAAGTCCTCTTATTACTGACTGTATTGGAATAAAACAAGATGATTCGCTGTACATTTTTGCTCAAACCATTGCATGATAAAGATTTTTTCCAATTTATTGTTTTAATGTACAGGGTGTAAAATACTCAGCTACATGTATACGTATCAGACTGCTGTACGGACAAACATGGCACATGCATTTTGACAGAACTTTCTAAGCTAGTCTTTATGACTAAATTTTACTTTCAGGACAGGATAACCACTTCTCTGTCATTTTTTGCAGTGATTCCATTAAATAGGAAAATACTTCTCTCAAAGTATTTTTCTTTTCAGTGCCTTTGTCATCAACATTTTTCATACTCATTAGAAAAGAATCTCCACTAGTAAAGTTGTTCATAGTCTGACTGCAGAGTTTTTAAGATTTTCTATGAAATCTGTCTAGGTAGAAGGAAAATCTGATCTAAAGAAGTTGATAAATGGTAAGAAAATGTTTTCTCATAGAGTAGTCTCTTTAACAAATGAATGTTTTGAAAAATATCTAAAATCAATATACATGTAGTATGATGTATTCAGATACTATATTCATCAAATCTGCAACCCAATCTCATATTTCTGTTTCAGACATTCATTTTCCTGAGTAGCAGCTCCAATTAGCATAATAGTACAGCAGCCTTCATCAATGAGTAAAACCCTACCATGTACATGCACATGTAATCCTATCCAAAGGTGAATATGGCAGAGTTGAGTGCTGTGCCTCTATGCAGGGCATGCCGGCAACAAGTTGCCAGGACAACCAATATGTCCATCAACAAAAGAAAGTCTAACACTTTCATAGCATGTACCAGTGTTTTATGCAAATGTTCCTTTGGGAAACATTGTTTTTAAAACTTGATTATTACTTTTGTTCAAACTATTCCAGGGTACAATGTTGCAAACAGGTAAAATCTGAAAGCTTAATGAACAGTGTAGTGGCTTCCTTTGGGTAGTAATAGGAATATAATTCATGGATGTGACCTGTTCATTGAAATATCCCCTTCCTGATAACACTGGTTCTTACATTTAACCTCATGTGCAGTTTATCACATTCTTCTTGTTGAATGTAGGTAAAAATGTATATTAAACTGTATGTACCTTGTGAACTTTGACCTGATCAACTTTGCCCTTTGATCTGACTCTAGGCAGTTTGTGTCTTATATAAAGCACATGCATTTGGAGAATTTTGTTCTTCTCTGAATCACTCTTACATGTAACTTTGCTTTGATCTCAATTTTATAAAATCAGAGTAGCTAGATCTGCATAAAGAGGAACATAGAGGAAGAGAGACCTGAAAAAATTGAGCAGTGTGTGATATCTGGTACACTATGAATAATCCTCTTGCCATGGTACAGACAAAATATGAAAGTGAAACAGTGCTTACATTAAATCATATCTTTGCCTTTTGTTATAGACAAAAACACATTCAGAACAGATTCAGGAACTCTAAAGTAAAAAAATCCTTTTCTGATTTAGAATTTATTTTGACTCACTAGGATGCTTATAAACAAATTAAGTTTTCAACTTCTTCCTTTTTAAGTTCAAATCAAAAAACATTTTTTTTTATAGAAATGACACTGAGAATGGCAGGCACTTTGAATTTCATGCACCAGACAATTTGACTCAGTCTGTACAGTAATACCTGCTTTTCACTCTTGTAAGTTACACAAGAAAATGGTTTTGAGGTTTTTGGCAAAGTATGAGACCAATGAAAAGCTTTCACATTTCTATTAATTATGCTGTGTTGTGTACTACTGAAGTTTGTCATCTATAAAACAGAAAAATGGGACATTACTACTCCAAATTTACAAATGCAGGACGCAAGATTTGTAGTTGCTTCAAAAAAATTCACAGCCACTTCCCGCAGGCCAAAGTCAATCATCCAGCCTGTACACTCTTTCATCGATATCTTGACATGGTCACTGCACCTTCTTAAACTTACCATACCTGTGAAGTGGGTCAAGAAATATCATTCACCCTTCTTGAATGTAGCACATACTTTTACAAGATTGACTGATAAATCTAGCAACACATTTTGCACCATTGGTTTGCAGGTTTACTTTGCAGCATACTCTAAATGCCAGGAGCATTTGGATCATTTTCCAATATAGACAGATACATTGCATACATATCTTAAATAATTAAAGTAGAACAGTTGGTTTTTGTACAGCTACTCAGTAACTCTGTGTTTCACAATGAATTTACTTTCAAGAACAGGTAAATAGTGGTATGTGAGCACACATTCACTATGCCATCCTGAAATTACATGTACATTTGAAGTAACTGATCTATACATTATGGCTAGTCTATAGCTGTCAGTTATGTATGAACTGTTTAGATAAATGAATCAGTCCTATATCAACAAAAGTACAAGGTGAACTTATTTTGACTCAAAGAGAACATTTTTTGGTCAGTGGCAAGGTAGTTTGGCTGAAACAGTACACTGATCACTGCATGAACAAATTCAACACTCTTGAAACCACAAGTAAATGTAGGATAGTTTATGAAACACTGCTAGTACACAATGTCACATGTACAAGGGGAGTAGTGAAAAACTTTTCCATTAACAAACACCTTTACTTGTATATAAGAATCTTGCAATGCTTTGATTAAATCTTGAAATGGTTCAATCAAATCTTGCAGTGAATTTTAATGTTTAAATGTGATCCTTTTTCCAGATATCTTAAAGAAATCACGTGTTACAGTGAAAGTCGTCACTACTACTGTACATGTGTGGAAACTCTCATGACATATACTTTGAAATTCATAAAAATAAACCCACTAGACAGAAGCACACTTGCAGGTAGAGGGCCTGACGACATGTAGTTCCTGTAATCCCAAATAAAATGCAAAATAGAAATTGTAGACGACAAGTTCACACACTTCTGTCGTGGGTTTTCAAATGATTACCCAAACAGTACCAGTATGAACACCATTGCTTGTCTGTCTTCATTTGCATAATGCTTGCCAATCTTCATTTGCATATTAAATTACATTAAACTGTACAGTCAGAATTTGTCACAGATTTTCCTTGTATTAAGCAGACTATTAACCTTCACATTAACTAATTACTAAGATTTATGGCAGCATCAATCAGAAATTTACTTTTATTCACTGAAAGATTTCCACTAATGAAGAAGATGGGCATAGCATGTTAATATCAGAGGGTAAATTGCCAAAGTCAATACCACCAATGAATTGCGTATATCACATTAGAAACTCAATTAACTATGACTACATCTTGGATACAGAGAACCATGATGTGTCCAAAGCCCTCAGGGCTGAAATATTTCATGCACACTAGAATTCCTGGTTTTGCCATCTTTGCTGCAAGCTGTCACAACAGCTTTACAGACAGATGATTCTGACGTGCATGTACCAAATCATACTGGACTGAAGCTACTTAGGTGACTGTATCAAATTTTCTCTTTTCAGGCTGGATGCCAATACACATCAATATTGCGCTTGATGTGGCCGAATTAAATTACATGAAATGCACATCAAAAATGACATTTTAACCTGTGTTAAGCTTCTACAACAAGAGCATATATGATGATTAAAATTACTAATATTGCAAAACTATGATGACATAGTGATTTGTGTTTAGGTAACCAAGTCCACAATTCACAGTTCTTTCCCTGGTAAGACTTCAATTCAAGAAAAATTATCAATTTTATCCATTTTAAAAGACAACTCTGACACTGATAGTACTACCAACTACAGAAATAGCATTCAGCATGGTGCAAATATGGAAAATAAACTGTAGTAAAACTATGCTCAAATCTGACTCAGAAGTTATGACCAATTTCATATTTTACAATCCATTTTGTGATTCTTTGGTCTAAAGTGAAGCAATTTGCCCAAGCAAACTTGTAAAAAATTGATGATTTTTCTGTCTCATTTTCTCAAAGAATTGTCTGGATTTAATCATCTCGATGAGAAATATGTAAATGAGTCAGACGACAATGTGGAACAGGAAGTAGTGCTAAATCAAATACTCAGAACTTAGTCAATCTCATCAGCGTGAATATTATTGGAACATCGCAATATTAATCAAGCATCCATTGTCATTCAGGAACTTAATTTCTGCAGATAAAATCAGGTTAAGTTTGGCCGATAGGGCTTTCTCTATTGTGGCATTACTCTTCATGGCATCTCTCTTTGTGTAGCCAAGGCAGAAAATTTTCTATACAGAAAGGATAAAATAAGTATTTCATCCCATAAGGGAAATCTGGGAAACCTGGAATTCTTTAAATAAAACTAATTTACCTGGTCCACACAAATGATAAATTACTAAACACACACACAAAAACACTTGTATATTTTTGAAAACAAAACATGCTATTTTAGATATCAAAATTCAGCTACAGATGCTTCAAAGCTACGCAGTTCTCAAGCAACTTTAACTCAATACTGAAAATATTTCATAGGGGATTCCGTGTCAAATTCGTTCCTGGAGGGAATACAAGATTGCTGTGAGTAAATCTGACAAAATCAGTCATTATGATTGACTTTCTCCCTCAAAATTAGATTATGATCTAATCCCATTAGATCCTTGCTTCTGGCTGGCCATTTTGAATTTGATATCTCTGGGGGAAGCAATCCCATTACAAATCCAATCTGATTAAAGCTATAAATGCAGGAGAGTAAATAAATTTTATCAACATCCTGATCTATTTAAAATCAGAGCAGTAAAATTTCCCATAACTTTGTTCAATCAAATCAGAACCAATCTTTGAGTCAGTTTGACCTACTTTTCTCTATGGAATCTATTTACATAATTATTTGTCTCTGTTCCTTTTAAGAAAGGTGCACAGAAAACAATTTTTCTACGTTCTTTGAAAAGAAATATCAAAGGTGATCATGAAATATGGGATTTTCATAAAATTTTCTTTTCCATAAATGACATATGACTTTTTAGCAATATCATGGTAGTTTTGCAGGGTAAATTAGAATCAAAATCACTATTCATCAGTAATACATTTTTACAATGTAGGAAAAGTCACATCAAATTTGTAGCACCTATTTATGACACAGCTAGGACTAACTTTCTGCATCAAACACCACTTTGATTGCACACGACAGCTGAAAATTTCAAAACTGGTGCACTGAACAGGTTTAAACGGAACTGGTGTCATAAATAGCCTGGTGAAAAATGTAGAGAATTCAGCTACCATGTTTTATCTTTTCTTCCAATTCCATATGCATCTCTCAAGGCTGGCTTGGTTATTTTGGGAACTTTCTGAACAGCTGACAGATAAACATGATAAAACATTGTTCAAATGTACACTCCAGTGATGCTTCTTGTCTTTGTTGTGAGTGAATTTGACAAGCAACCAAGCCATGCATCACAGATCACGTGATTGCGTAGTATAGACTGTCTGGACTGGGACCATGATAGAACAGCTGTTGACAACAGAAATTTATTCCACCTCACATTTTTCCTGGATTGCTTAAAATAAAGTCAAACATTGACAATATTTCATGCTTCAAAATACACTGTTGGAATAATTAGAGAAGTAAATGAATACAGACATTTAGGGTTTTAAATTTATTCAACAATCACAACATACCATGTAACATGATGTAGGAAGATAAATCTCTTTGTATTATCTGAGTAAAACAAGAAAAAAGTAAATTAATGCTTTTGGCAGTCCCATGAAAAATTAATACTTTGTCATACTGGGTTTTGGAGATACTATATGCAGATGTTAATTACAACCTTGGATGAATATAACGTTTCAGTTTTGAATGACATTAGCATTCAATTTGTTTTCAATTTAAATACAAAATCGACCACACTAGACCAGAGAAGGTACAAGTGAGAAGATGTTTGAAAAAAGCAACTAGACAAACCATGTATGTTGATAGGGCTGTGAATTGAAAATAATCCTAAAATATTAACAGAGAGACAAAATCAATACAATGGCCATATTTATTTCAATGAAGTACCACAGTAGCACTGTCAAACAGCTACAACCCACACGTGGAAGAGAACCCAATAGTATCCGATGCTAATTAAATTTTCATTAAAAATGACTGAGCTTTGTTCATCATCACTTCATGGTAAAATTTGTCATTTGTCAAACTGATGTGTCAATCCTGTGTAACCATATACACCAAGCTGCATGTATATTAATACTGTATATGTCCAGTCTCAGTGACAAGCCACTGAATTTCCCTTTGGAAATATCATTGGTATAATTTACATAACATTATCTGTCCCAACAACTTTCTCTATCAAAGAATCAGAACCGAAATATTTGAATGACGTGGCTGTTTCTGCATCGAAGGAAAAAAGCTGAAACTTTTGATAATATTTTCATTCCTCTGTTCATCTAGAAAACAAGAAAATTTGCTTGATCAAACCCTGATGGTATTTTGAAATCAAAAGCATTGCCGGTGCAAACACAATGTACATGTTGTATTGTGCACAAAATACAATATACCGGTACTGTTGACAGACATATTATAGTCCCGCCAATTACAGTCCTGGACGTACCTGTACAGGCTGTATGGACATGTTTGAATACAAGGCATTTCAACATGAATTTGGGAGTAGGTAGTATCAAACAACTACTTTTCAAACAGAACAAAAATAAAACAATTTGGTAAAAGCACCAAATGCACAGCTAATGGACCTTTGAATATAAATACAGTATTGAATCAATGTCATCATTATCATACCAGTCTGGTATAAGCTATTGTTTTAACATAAAACATGATTCATTTATACGTCTACCAAACAAGTTTGTAAGAGGAGTCAATACACAGCCCTTGAATACAGACAGACTGTCCAGACAGGTGACTTCATACACCCCCTGATATTACTCATTCATTGATTCACATCAGAAAAATTGAAACTGAGACCCAGGAATGGCTACTGGTGTTCAATTTAGATTGGTATCACTGGCTGATATCAGTATGGAGGCGTCAGACCATAGTGGAAACCACAACACCCATGGTGGAGATAGCCACAGAATTTCAACAAGGCAAGATTTACACCCACAGTGGAGATAGCCACAAAATTGTAACAAAGCAAGATTTGGAGGACCATGAAAAAACCTAGAACATTGACCAGGAATTCAACAAAGTCTTTACAGATATCAAATCACACTGGCATTCACGTTGACATGAATTCTCAAAGAAGTAGAAAAATCATCAAAATTTTTGAGACTGAATCTTGGCCCTGAATGATACCACCATAAGCTGGCAATACAATTCTGTACTCAGAAGTTTCCCACATGATTCTGACCTATTTTCTTTGTTATCTCCAAAATGAGTAAAATTCACATGATTACATGCTAGCATGCAGATATTTTTTGCATGGGTATAGTTGAATAACTGTATTTATCAAAATACCAGTAGTATAAATATTGACATATTGCTGTATTGTTAATAACTCCTACATGAAATGTTAAATATTTCCTTAATGATTGGGATCAGTGACAGTCAAAAGATATTTTAGTCTGAGAAATACATCAAACATCATGTTGATTTGAACTCTGAGAAAGGAAAGTCAACAGAGAGCAATGCATGGTTGTATGTCGCAACCTACCGTACTGTAGGTCAACTACACATTAACTTATACCAAGGTGAATTCAAGAACACAATTTTATTGCTGAGGATAATCTAGAAGTGAATGATTCACAACCGAAGAAGAAAAGAACTGGAAGGGAAAGTTCACAAAGACGATTAATCAAACATCTGTTTGCATACATAAGTGCCGGAAAAGTGTTCACCGCTTCTGGCATACGGGCAGTTCATAATGGCAGGTTCTTCCTGAGGGCATGGGGAATGACAAAAGAACGGAAAAATGGAAGTCAAATGGACAGGCTTACTCCAATCGTGCCCAGACTGGCATCATATCCTGACTGAAAGGAGGTACTGGGGTCAACAGTGTGATCACAAACTAGACAATTGACCTAAACCTTCTCTTTTCATTGCAAACAGGCTAATATCTGCAAACAGAATGTCAAAGACATATTGATTCATTTAATCTGTCAGAATGTGACCATTATCCTGGGAAATTGATTGAAATTGATAGACAATTAAGGAGGACAAAAAGGAAAAGATACAATAGGGTATATGGGTCACATTCTGGCAATGCAAATAATTTTTTTTTTCATTTTGAAATTTATATTCAGAGAGCACACAAGTTTCAAGATATGAAATTGATTTTTTTTGTTTGAGGCCATCTGTTTTCACACCAAGCAGTGCGTAGTCAATGTGATTTCTTTGTCTAGTTCAAACATGAATGGCAGTACTGAGACTGAAAATTTCCCTTTGCTGGAAATACAGAGATGCCCTAATTTCTGCTATGCCATTAAGGTGGTTGGAAAGGCTATTTTTGCACCAATTCTTTTCTCAGAGTTAATGTCAAGTTTCAAGTGTTAGAATCAAGATATTTAGTTCAAATTTTCAGGAT
>LD351928.1:93763-166192 GCA_001465055.1 Ptychodera flava | reverse complement strand
AATGTCTAGTTTTTTTTATTCCACAGAGAATGTTGACTACTTTTATATTTTAATAGTTTTGTTGAAATTTATAACTGACGCTCTAGCCTTTCCAACCACCTTAACTGGATCCAACTTGCATGTACACTAGAGTTGAAGGTCACGTGAGGCGACAACCCTACCAAGCATACAACAAAAATACATATAAACTAAAATAGAACAGAACACAGATATGGAAGAGTAATTCACATTCAAGAAAATCACTACATTAATGATCTTTGGAAAAGATTAAAGATACAAAGAGCAGATGGATGAAACATCTGAAAATGTAAATATACTAAAAAATATCAGACATTTAAAATATGCCAAAATATGTAACAGTCTACTTTTATAATAATGTACGGTCAATAAAACAACGTACGATAACTTCTTCAAGTTCTTGTCCATCAATTCAACTATTTCACATGATGAAGTTGTTTTGCCGTTTTACAATAACAATAAACACACGTACATGTACTTGTTTGCATAATAGTTTGGTTATAACTGTACTTTCCTGAGCATAGAACAATTATTCCTACACTAAATTACAATGTTAAAGAAGCCACTTTTTTGTAAATTGAAAACGATGGTACAGGCCAAGGTTTACATCTATCTGATGGGAAAACAGTAGCTACCAAGGAAATAATCCATTGCCACAAACTGTTGGCAGCACAAATATGAGATTGAAAGAGCAATCAAATTAACTTTTCTTTTAAATTTTAAATGTCTGTTTTATTTACTGTTCATTTTTACTCTTCCGTTTACACCTGCTGTACAATAAAGCTTTATGCTAGCTTTCACTACTCCGACATAACCACTATTTACTTTCACTACTTTGCGTGTAACCATTATTTACAAATGGAGTCTGTTATCAGTGGCCATGGAATCAGCGCATGGAAAACTTGTTGTGACTTGGACACATGAAGCTTTGGCCAAAGCAAATCAAAAGATATTGTTAACGTGATGAGAAAATTGTTCTGCCTTAGCAGGAGCACAAAAAGGTCCTGCCAAAAGTATGTAGCCGGAAATATTTGAGACAGTTACCAGGACAACAACTACAGCCACAGAGGGATAATGAGTACCATGGCTGTCACCACTCTGTCAATGCATGACTTACATCAACACATTTTGATCATAGTTCCTAGTGCTAAATGGAGTGAAACGAGAGAAAAGTGAGTCTTGAGAATTCCATTACCTTCTAGAATAACAATGTTACAAAACTTGACATTGCTTTACTTCTATATTTGCTAAAGAGTGCTGTCACAAAATGAAACTAGTTTCTAGTTTTTGTTTCAAACTCAAAACTAAGTATTTTGAGTTCAAGCGGAGAGGTAGAAATAAGAACTGATCAACATTCTAAACACTGGGTTACATGACTCAAGTTGACAGTTTGGTCTTGCCAGGACACCTCAGATTTACAACAGACTTTGAAAACATTACAATTCAGTAACAGAAATGATATATTCATCTGAAAAAATAAGAGAAAAGACTTTGGAGTAGATTCACTAATTTGATTCATTTTGCATTCCAAAATAGATAAATTACTGTAGCTTTGAGAAGCTTAGTGTGCTGTAAGAAACACACTGACATCAAAATTACCAATTTAATAAAAAAATATGTAATTAAACAATGTTGGCATATTTGGCTAAGAAAACCATTAGATGGCATTTCTTCAGGCTCACAATATCCTCATAAGAGAGAACACATTATGCCACAACACTGTGAATGCAACTTGTGAGCATTTTACTATCCATAGTCAAAACAGTTTGACCCAATTTTCAAGGGGCTACGGCGCTGCAGAAAGGTTCTTTTCACAGCTTTGGCTACAATTCTCTTTTAATACTGTTCCCTCAAAGTGTTCAGAGTCACAGTTCCATGCACACACATGCATGTAGCTGGATGTACAATTGTCTTCAAACGTAAATTATTTGTGTGATAAATTTTCCTGGTATACAGAGGTGTTGATCTATGTGTGAGACCAACCTAAAACATATAAATTTTCAACATAATAAACGATAAAATATGTATTGGGGTAAATACAGCATGACAGTAGCTTCTAATAAAACACAGAATGACCCTCATCCATGTCAATATCAAATAAAGAAAAAAAGTGGGTCAAACTCAGCAGTACAACTGGAATACAGTTAGTACAACTTGATTACATTTAACAGGAATACAGTTAAATGTAAAGGAACAATCAATGCTCTAATGAAACTCTTGAATTTTGCAACAATGTGTCAAAAATTTTAAATGCTCTGATATTGACATGACTGAAATGACACCAAAATTGTTCTGCCAAATTCAATTGACCAGAGTTTGAGTGTAAACCCTTTGAGCCATGCAAAGACAAATTTCACCTAAGTCAAGCTACAAGCAAGAAGAATACACCGGATTACGTGTCCTCTCGGTGAGTTCTACATGTCACTCTGTTTGGTGAGGACAATTGTGTACTAGAAAGTTGAAGGCCTTCTATTATGCAAAGCCACCTTTGATGTAATTTATGCTGTGTACAACACTGGTCAATTGAGTAGCTAACTACCTTGAGGTTAGGATTAAAGCAACTCGGGCAAAAGAAATCAAGAATCTACTCCAACAGTTACAATCCCTTGATGCACTGTCTAGTTCCACTGACAGTGTTGTCAATTTGCAACCTTACACTCTTACCACATCAGAGATTCCTGTAAAGTTTGGTAATTTGGGGGGAGGGAGGGGGGAGATGTTCATTTGGTGGTTCAAAGATGTTGCAAGCACTCGACCCCTATACTAGACTGGTTCAGTACTTGCACACTTTTGTATTTGCAAATCAACTGAATCAAAACCCTTTATATGAACACATGCAACACATATACAAATTTCAATTTAGGTACATCTTTTCACAGCAACCAGGCCATCAGGTAACTTGGTTTGAAACGGTTCATTACATGCACATAAACTGTTCAATTTTTCATGAGTATTTTCCAGTTCAATGCACACATCTTTTGTGAAAGCAACTATTATTTGAATTTTTCAACAAAAAATTAAGGTATTAATGTCATTGACTGTTAACATGGTGTATGAAATAACAGGTTATAGAGCAAAATAGACATTTTGGTTTTTAAAAAACCATCAAAACATATGCAAATTTATCTTCAACTTTCATATGAGCAGGCTTGTAATTATAGGGCAAGAAGAGATTTGATTGATTAACATAGATGTGATGATCAGTGTGAGGTACATTGGTATTATACCAAACAAAAAGCTATATATTGGTTGTTGGTATTGATAGCAAGCAACAGGCCAAACCTTGTTTGGGAATCTCCCTCATGTGTAAAGGCGCTCTATAATTTCAGAATATATATTTGGATTCTGGAAGGCAGCACACCTGAAAATCTGAGGGAAATGCCATGGATCCTGCAGAAAGCACTTTAAACATTTTATTTAAGACAATACATGTAGCTGTCTTACAATACAATGACAATCATTACCAAACCATATTTCACAAAGCATTGTAAAAATTACGCAGCATCAAATTACAGTATTCCAGCCCATAGTAATTTTTTGGCCAGACATAGCAGATGGCAGCGATACAAATTATTAAAATTTTAATCATTTTTGTGATATTGAATGCATACATAAATTAAAAGCAGTTTAAATGATGCACATATAATTTGTAATTAACCGATAACAGACTCAAAAAAAGATGAATTATAAATGAGGTAATAATATTGATGTTCATAGTGGTATATTATTTTTCTCTTTAATTTATCTGCCTTCCAACCGAAAAAAGCCGACCTTTGTTCACCGGTACAATGTGCAAAATGTCATACTTGTACATGATATTCTGAGATACTTTTACCACTACACTGTTTGCAAGGTTTCCAGAAGTAGTTAAAGATCTGCCGAGCAGTATGCTCAGAAGAGATCATATCCAGTGAAAGTGGCCTAGTATCAGATAGGAAAACTCCAATTCACATGCAAAACCAGTAATGTTCAATACATTTAAACCTTCAAAATTGTACGCCTATATTTAGACTCACAGGAGGCGGGCATTGCTAGCCAACGCTTTACTGTTGAGCTTATCCAGGTCATCATACTGTGTTTCTAATGATGCCAATTTGAGAAAATGGTCTCCTGACAACCATCGCTATGGTATTTCTGACATTTCACAAATACTGAACTTTGGACGCCTGACTGAAGGCAAGATGTCTAGGAACTGTTGCATTTAAGCACACTCCACAGAGAATTTGATCCAGGAGTACCCTTTCATGGTAGTTCTTGCTAATTGACTTCAGAGGGGGGCCAACACTGTTAAAGTGACTACCAAAGCTACATTTGTCTCCATTGATGTGGGAGTAGTATCCATGAATGGGTTTCAATATGCATGCTAACACCAAGCCACATGAATTGACTCCATTCCTTTTGACCACTGCATTCACACAGGATAACCCTTTGTGAGTTTGATTGCTAGAAACTAATCAACACAGTATGTGCAACTCCAAAGAAACAAAAACAGTGTATTTCCTGTGCGTTCATTAGCTGATCTCACAATATCAATAGCATATTACCCATTTCTAATACCATTGAATTTCCCCAAGATAAATGCATCCTTCATTAAATGTAATTTCTGTGATCTACGTAGAGCATTCTACGCTTGCAATTTGATACACTAGTGCACTCTACACTAACGTTATACCACTTTCCATCATAAACATGTCTATCTCCCTACTCTGCAGTTACTGAAAAGTCTGCCCTTGGCATATTTCTCTTTCAGTGATTTTATCAAAACAACTTAACTTCGATATTTTCAGATTGAATTCACTTAGAGTGTGCTGTCGTTTTTTTTTCTTATTTTGTAGCTTGTCATGAGAACGTCTCCTTTCCAACCATGGGTTTTTGCTTTACCTTTGTAGGAACCAGCACTACTCAAGGCAACCTCTGCCAAAAAAAGGGCAAGTTTATCAATAGATAATTCTAGCCGTTTACAACATAAGTTTCTGAAACATTCAACAATCTACCCATGACCTTGTCTTTGCACATTCGCGACCTTATTCCTTGAAGAGGAATATTTTCATGAAACTTAATCCTTTCCAAGAACCACAACGCTACAGATGTCAAGAGTTTAATTCGAACAATATTGCATACATTAAATTTGTAGACATACGAGAAACATCAGCACTACAAAAAAATTTGGAAGGCGTGCACTTGCTAAGCCTAGTTTTACCGTATGATTTTTTCATCTAGTTCCATTTCATTGCTAATAAATGTGAATGGAACCATGTGATGTTTTCACGAGGAAACTGTACCTCTTACAGTAGTGGTGGTACACGTGCTTATGCTGTACAGCCTGGTTGGTTTCACCTACCCCGATGAAACCACACGGATCCCTCACTCCACCAAACTGTGGATCTCGGGATCACATAACGAGTAAGGCATGCGTGGCATAGTTCACAAAAAATCACATTCTTTGCAGCGCCAGTCTGTTTGATTCTTTTTTCTTATTGCAATGCTAAAAATGTTAAAACGATTATTATAATACTATGACAACAATAATCTTGACCCATTCTGTTAATTCCGCCCAACAATTCGTCAACTACGACAACCTGCATAGCTGCAAGGCTGCATAAACACTGCAGGTATTGTCGCCGCTAACGATAATCGTACTTACCCGAATCCGTCGCATTGCAGCAACGATTTCAACCCTGCTACTGGGTCTGGGCACATCCAAAGTGCCAATGTACTGCAAGAAAACGGAGAGCAGGACAGTTGGAAAACTATATCGCTTGACAAGTTTACAAGAGGAGATTCGCGTGATTGGGGCCCAGACACTTCGCACCAAAACCACCTCGCCCCACACAACTTCGTTCCAAAACCATTTCGCACCAAAACCACCTCGTCCCAAGTATTACCTCGTCCAACGCCACTTCGCCCCAAGTACCACCTCGTACTGAAATTACTTCACTTAAGTATAGTTCCGTCAACTCGTCCTAAAACATCGATGCCACGATGTATCATAACGATGTTTTTACCTGCAACTTGGCTACCACGAACCATTTATTCTTCCATGAAACCATACGGTATATTAGAAAAAAGAAACACGCAAACTACTAAATGGTACATTTCAGGTGCCGTGCGTGGTATTGCACGATGCGATGTCATTTTCTCGAAATATGTACAATTTCAAGATTTCAGTCCTGGGATGGTAGAAAGGTGATTAAAACTTCACAGGCAGTGGTTGGTTATTTTCAGCTTTTAACGGTTAGCGATAAATTGAGGAGTGAAGTGGCAATGTTTTTGGGGCGCAATGGTTTTGGGCGACGTGATTTTTGGGGCGAAGAGGTTTTGGTACGAGGTTGTTTTGGTGCGAAGTGGTTTTGGTGCGAAATGGTATGGGACGAGATGGTATGGTGCGAAGTGGTTTTGGTGCGAAGTGTCTGGGAACCGCGTGATTCACCAACGTACTTAGAAACCGCAAGGGCTTCTTTTCAACAACTTGGGACTCTGCACCCCAACAACGGAACAATGTACACCGTGTTGGTCAATATTTCAGCAATATAACATCACAATTCTTTACCTGGTAAACAGATATGATCAATGCGATTACGTAGAGAATAATCTAACTTCATAGATCAACGTTACAACGGACGAGTAAACGTTAATCGCCGCTAGAACATAATCGTAAAGTTTTTACTAACCTTAGCTTGGAAGATCACTCCATGTTGAAAGGCTTCCTCGTTATGCAGTGGTATACGGGAGTCGTAAGTGTCTTCCACGAGATTATATCTGTTCTTCTTCGAAGGCATAGTGAACAAACCTTGTTCAAACAGCCGTGAACGTGATTTTTTCTGTTGCCCTCGCTGAAGCTAAATCAATGAGAGGCGAATACGGCTCAACGCCCTCGTCGCCAAAATGTGTGGGGCTTCGCGTAACAAGTTCTGTGCCCGTTTCAAATCAGTGGCACAATACTGCATGCAACAAGCGCAGCCAGCGCCGGTCACAACGAAAACTACGATCGAACCAAAGATTGTGCAAACTTTTTCAAACTCACAGGTGCAACTTCTCATGTAAATCAAGAATTAACGGTCTGATACGTTTGCAGGGCTTCTGTGCACATGTATCCTTCCTGTCGTTAACGATCGCCGGTATGGACAGCATGTAAATCCACTATGAAATCACCAACTTCTTTGAATATTTCAACATGATAACTTCCGCCCGCCTTGGTGTCACATCACGTGACATTGATGCCATAGATTATAATTTGCATTTATTTAAATATATTAAATTTGTGGAGGAAACTCTTAACAATCTATCATGCTTCCGGTTCGTGCGAAATTTGCGGAGTCTGCAAGTTTCTGTCACTTTAAAACATACTACGCCATATAGGAAAGTTTTTGAAATGTACGCCTGGAACGGCATTGCATTGTAGGTGAGTTTGGAGGGAGTTTTCACGGTATGTTCTCCAAAGTTCCTGTTAAAGTACTTTGATATATCCCCTGCACGTATTTTGAGGGCGCTCTACTTTGCCAAATATCACACATGTGCACTGCACAAGTGACTGATACTACAGCATGGCGGGATGTTTGGGCTAGAAGGGTAGGAACATCGTTGTTCAAACTCGTTGATTTCCCTTTTCGTATACCATATACACGTTCATGGAGGTTGTACAGTACGTAATATCAAAGCGAAAAGCACACTGCAGCCGCAGCACTATTTAACTCTGTACACATCGCATTCACTAGTCACCGTTTTGCAGAATCAAGGTCCCTCCACTGCCCGGCCCTAGCAGCTCCAGCGACCCTTGTACCCATTGACCAATTTAGATAAACAACAAATGACCTGCTTTACGATACTGAATCTCACATACGTTATATTACCCCCAAAACAAACATTACACGCGTGTATCTATTGGTACCTCCATGATCTACATTGCTAGAGACACAGTGGATAGAAAATCGGGATAGAAAGACTGGTAGAGATTTTCCGAAGTTTAATGCAGTTTCAAAGTTTGAAAGTACAAATTATGATATAAAATTCTCTAACTGCAGTGTATAAATCTCGGATGGGGGTATTATTAGTCCGCTATTACCTCAATCATGGATGTCTATTTTTTACATCCATGCCTCAATGAATGTATCATCCTGGAGGTATCATGTAATTTGTCTGTTGTCTTCAGTTGGGGACTGAGGGGCAAACAAATTAACCATTGCAACATCATAAACGTACACCGGCAGCTGTGTTGTGGTGTCCATTGGATACAACACTAAAGAGAGAATAGCTTTGTGATGACATAGCTCAGCATGGCACATTGGCAGGGCTGTAAATGTACATTGCTAGTAGCATGCAGCCCTACCATGCAGAGCTGGTGATGATGATACAACACAATGCATGTATGAAACTCATACTTACTAGGGAATGCTCCCTTGCATATTTGGCATATGATCTTGCTTGCACTGTTGTCCTTCGCATTGTCAACTTGGTTTCCTCATGGAGGTAGCTACCTCCATGGTTTCCTGGTGGCACTATTGGCCCCAGGGAAAACAACTTACACAATCTTTAGCCACTTGTCAGCAATAAGATTTTTCTAACGTGAAGTCAATGTTAATCAAGTCATTCAAAGGTTTAGGAAGCTCACAAGAATAAGGGCACTCAGGTAGCTCAATAGAGAGTGGAGAGGAAGACTATCTATTGTAGATCTGATACATTGAACAATGCAGAGCCCTGAAAAATATCTGACATGTAATGTCACTCTGTGGTCAAAAGATTCTTAAGCTGTAATAATGTGAAAGGGTGTTGAAAGTAACAAAAGAAGCCTTTACTTGCTAGTATTAGATAGAACACGTCATAGTGAAAGGGAATGTTTTTTGTGAATAGAGTGATCAAATCAAATATAACATGGGGAAAATGTGGCAAACACCTAGTTACAGGATGAGGTACCCATAACCCAGTGTTCATTCTAGGATGTAAAAACAAGGGGCCACTGTGAGCCCCTACTCCAGTCCAAAGGGGACCATTTTAGAAAATTGGGGGCCATCATCATCACACATGTAAAACCCTTGAATTTTTTGCAGAAAATACAATAGTATATCAAGTCAAGAAAAGGAGAATACTAGAGATCGGGCCCCTGTAACCAATGCAGCCTGTTGCAAAGTTGTCTCTCGTATGTATACCACAGGCCCAACAATGGCAACAGCAAACTACCAGTTTGGTTTGATTCAATTGTTTACATAACTTATGTGATGAATTATTGATATTTCGGAATTGAACAACTGTACAAATTGCTTTAAGGACTGTGATTTTGACTGTGAAAACGATCATGATCAAAGCTTAGCCCACCGGTATGTCTCCGATTGTGGCCCCCGATTTGCACATATCAACAATTACCATTACTCATACACTCATACAGCACGAGAAAGTAACCTGTACGACCTAAAGTGATCGATGCATCAACTTTTAAACATAACTTGTATATATTAGCAAATTTACAATCATTGGTTCTGACCAAAGGGTTTTACACAGCGGTGTTGTTCTATGCAGAGAACTGGCTACTCTGGAAAACAAGATATGTCCGACCTAAAATGTTGCTCTTCAAAATTATCAGATCATCTGGCCCAGCATGGATGTTTTCCTTGCAGTGTTCAACGTTTCGTTTGTATGGGCGATAGACGTTGCAAACGCTTCAATTTAAGGGACTGCCCGATCAACTTTTTCTAAAACAGGAGTTCATCAACTATCATAGCTGTAGTTAAAAATCCAAATGGCGACCAACTTTTCACCATTACGCGTACGCAGTGGCTAGTGCGGTTGTTTACATTCATCTGCCATGCCACATGCAAACGGCTCCAATACACCGTTGCCCCTACATCTGTCCTTTCTACCCAGCTTCCTATGTACCGCCGTATATGCTGTACTGAGTATTTAATTACAAAGGTTGATGGGTAACTGAATCGTTTTACATGTCACACTATGACTGAGGTGATGACCTTCGGGGAGCCCGTCTTCACAACGTGAATGTATGAACGACGTGAACTCTACCGGATCGACCCATTCATATAATAATCGCAATCATACCAATCCATAATCCAATAACACTAGGTCAAAATTTGTAAGACAATAGTTGTAAACATAGACACAAAACAGCACAGAACAGACAGTAAATAGACGGTACAAACAAAGTCAAATTCATGAAAGAAAGATATATGGACCTCTGGCCAAAAGACCAAGAAGTGATGTCAGGTGTTTCGAAAATAGTTAGTGGCGCATCAAAGGTTAAAATGGGGGCCATTTGAGATTTTATTGCGCGAATTGCGCAGTGGCGCATCCTAGAATTAACTCTGATAACCCACTGCCTAATGGAGCAATTAGAAGTAAAGTGCCTTGCTAAGGGGCACACCACTGTGCTGGAGTCTCAAACTTGCCATTCTACAACAGTGAGCCTGTTACTTTCAGTCTGGACCTACATGTACTGGGTCTCACACTCACTAGCCTCAGATAGTGAATCTGGTACATGTACTCTTACCATTGCCCTGCGGTGTCTCCTGCAAAAAAAATTGTATACATTGTTTGAATCATTGATCTTTCCTCATTGGTAACGCTGACACTTAAACAGTCTGCAGCCACCTTCATCATATCCAGATAGGAGCACAACTCTTTTGAATTTTTCAGTAAAGTGCTGACTAATAATATAAAATAATCAAATACTTTTTACCCCATGTATAAGTAATCTTTTGATTCTTTCTGAAACAATAATGATATCAGATGTTTACATGAACATCCTCTTTTTACATTAGTTCACAGTTGGTCTCAAATCTTTGCGTTTGTTCAACTTGATCCCTTATCCTCTGTGAAACACTGTCCATGTGAGCTGGTTGCGGAATAACATCAAATAACAATGGCCAAGCAGAAGGGGCTCCTGGGAGTTCAGAAATCTCAAATGTTTTTCTCCATTGGTGGAGAAGATTGGCCTTCAGAAGATGACAGTGATTCAGACTATGAAAAGGCTGCAGCATCTGTGTCTAAAAATGGACATGGACTGGCAAGGTTTGTAGAGTCAATCTGTTGGCTGAAGAGAATATCTACAGATAATCGTTGATGGTATTTCAGCCATGAATCACAAATATGATTATAAAAGTCACAAAGGTACATGTAGTATGCCATTAGCATATAGTCAATTCATTTATAAAATCTGTCATAAACATTTTCTTATTTCTTCTTATTCTGTGTATTCTGTCCCTGTCTCACTCATTTCAGTGATTCAAAGAAGAAAAAACAACCAAAGAATTCAACCAAAAGGAAAAGAAAGGAAAAAGCAGCAGTTGGAAGTGGAAATCAGGGCCTTTCCAAAACCAAGAAAAGAAGGATACAGGACAAAGACGATAGAAATTCTGGCACCGGTGCTTCCACCTCTAAGCAAGCAGAGGCTGAGACAAACTCTGAAAAATCAATTCAAGTATTACCTTCTGAAATTGTTGTACACATCCTGAAATATGTTGTAGAAGATGGAGGTGCAATACCAACTCTGTGCAGGTAGGCCTCACCTCATCATTGTTGACCATTTTTACTTCCCTATGGCAATGAATATATTTGTTTTAATAGTGACTGTTTCTGTTGATAGGAAATGGGTAAACAATTATGAGAAACACCCAGCTACTGTATTCCAAAGTCATACAGTAGCTGCTGCTTGAAGCTTGAGTCTGGATTACTTAGAGGAAGATTATGTGAATGCAACAAAAGGCAGTTCATCTTTATGTTTCTCTGCATATGCACAGTAAATGTGAAAGGGATGATAACATGGTATTTTACTAGACACAGTGTGTGTTCATATCATCCATGGTCAATTTTATACAAATACGCAATTCTTGTTCAATTTTGGAATGACTGTTGCCTGTTTATGATTTATAGTTTGGTTAAGTAGTTGTGAAGTGAGTTTTTTTGGTGGTATGTTTAATTCTGTCACATCATCCAGACAGTGTTTTGAATAAAAGTATTAACAAAGTGTTTCTAAAGACAGCTTCTGGCTACATGTATGCCAAGTTGATATTATATGTAGCCTTGGGTGTGGAAAGTAAAATAAACAGCAGCTTCAGTGAAGAATCCACAATCCTGACAGAATCTGTGTTGATTCAGCACTCATATTTGTTTGCAGTGTGTAATGTTTATATTTATGCCATTCAGTGTCTGACAAATTGCCTTGTATATATTTATTGTCCATTATGAATCCTGCTATAGTGTGCAGTTTTTTTGTAATAGCATTGTCATTGCCTGACAGACACTGGTAAAAGAAGAACATTATGACTAAGAACAAACACATTTCCATTAAACAAGTTATAGCTACAATGTATGTACCAGTAAATGTAGAGTGAAACATTTCTTAAAATATTGAAAGAGAGGGCGTTTGTCAGTTACTCTGCAGGTACAATGTGGCAGTTCCTGATCAGGAGTTACAGAGGCTTCTTTCATACTAGTCATTTTCCATGGATTTAGGAAAGCACTTTGGAAAATTTGTAAATCAAAATTATGTGAACTTTTTTGGAAACTGGTGTAAGAGTAAAAAAGAGAAGGGAACAGATAAAAGTCAAATGACAAAATCACTAGAACTTTTAGTGTTGTCTACAAAATTGGAAGCATTGAATAAAAAAATAGAGCTTTTTCCTTTGACAAAAGCTTTGTGCAGAGTTATACAATCAGTGACGAACAGAGTTAGCGGTATACCGTAGGTGTATAGGATTTGAAATTTTCATGTACTGGACACTAATTCGGAATAAGCACTACAAGCATCCGTCATTTATTGTCAGGCTTGCAAGACTTTGTCGCTCATGGCGTGAAGCATGTACTCACCCCTCACTTTGGAAGACTGTTGACCTCTCCTATGGTTGGGCAACCAATAAAGTAGACACCTTGAGATGGCTCTCGGCAAACAGATTTACACAAGTGCAAGTGGTCAACCTTAGTTCATGGACAAGGCTTGCCAACAGCACAGTGCAGGTTTGTAAATTTTTTAAGTCATGTTTAGGATACACAGACATTTTATTTACAACATGTCTGGATGACGTGTAAACATTTGTACACACCCTTGAAAATTATTCAACAACTTGATAAACTCACATTTAGCTGCTCCTCTCTGACAAGTAAATCAAGAGAGAGTATTTATCACTCTACAAGGTGATCGGGTCAGAGAGGTTAATTAGGATAAAATTGTCACGCAGTATGTCCCTTTCATTTATCTGCTGATCAAACAGTGAATTGTATGGCATGAATATCTTTATTTTTTAAATAGAATTTCACCAGGAACCTTACATTTTCACTCTTTATTGTATCCTTGTCTCATGGTGTATGTTTCAGGTACTTGCAGAAAACTGTCCGACTTTAGAAACAGTCAGCTTGTTTCGATGTGTCAAGCTGACTTCAGAAGCTGTCAAGGCGTTGGTTGATAAGTGTCCCCAGCTGTCAAGTCTGGATTTATCATACACCATGGTTTGTATTCCTGCTAAATATTGAATAGTCTCAGTAGGAAGTACATGTACATGTAATAGATGTGCATCGTACTGCTCATATGATGTGACAAGTATCCATTGGTCTTACATTTCCAAGGGACCATGTTATTCAATTAAAGGGTGCTCAAAACATTATCACACACACTTATTTACAAGAAATTACTTTAAGGTATTCAGTTTGTATTTCTAGAACTTACATAAAGTTTTCCTAAATTACCATGTATTTGTTTTCCAAGGAAATTTTATTCAGGTTTTACCGCTAGACCAGTGACCGTCATGTAACCTCAACAGAAATGAGTCAGCTATGAAATCATGTACCGGTTACAGTAAAACCTGTCTATTAAAGGAATGGAAAAAGTGTCCTTAATAAAGAGGTGTCCAGATTAGAGAGGTGTCCGTAAGTACAGGTTTCTCTGTATATGATTAATGACATGTCTAATTCCTTTTCTGAACAGAATGACATGGTTTCTCCGAGCACTCTAAAGTACATAGCAGAGAAGTGTGGGGGCCGTCTTAAGCATTTAACCATCTCAGGGAACACAGTAGTAGGATTTCTGCAATCGCTAAAACACCTCATGGTAAGTATGCTTTTCACCTCAACAGAGCTAACAAATATAGATCAAACTATTGTTTGGTATTGCCAAGCCTTACAGAAAAAAGAACAATATGAAATGTCAATGTGATATGTAAAATGAATTATTCACAAATGAAAAGCATGTGTGTGTGACCTTTGAACCTTAGAACTCAACATTGAAAACCAACTACACGAGTAGCACAGAAGTTACAACAATATAAACTTTGGTGTATTTACCAAGTATGAAAGATTCTGTTGCAGATTTGAGAAAGGAGAACGTTCACAAAGTCTTGACCCGCTCACAATATCCAGTTACCTTACACATACACAGACATGTAGTGATAAAAACACCAGCCTGATACATGAACAAAATCAAAGCACAGATATTTTACCAACAAGTTGCTGTTTCTCCCTTTTGTTTCAGGACAACTGTCCAAATCTCAGGGGACTTGACTTTTCAGGATGCAAGTTCACCACAGATTCTATTAGGTTCAACATAGAGGACTGCCAAGATGCATGGCCACATTTACAAATCCTTAGAATGGCATGCTGTAAAATATATGCTTCAGATGTGTCAGCAGTGAGGAAGGTAAGAACACACAGGATGTTGTCCAAGAGGTGGTTGTTACTCTATACATGTATAAATTTGTCTTGCAAGAGTGAAAACAAGTCAATGGGACACCATTGCTCATAACATCTGATGTCCCCCTGATATGATTATATCTCTACACCACAGGGAACACAGGTAACATGGTTTGAGAACCTCTGTAAAATTTACTTTTGTACCACCCTTAAGGTAATATACACCTCGAAAGTGAAAGACTTAAACTTTTGCTCAAACTTTCCTCAGTGAAACTTTAAACCATTCTCTTACAGAAGCTAGAATAAAAATCAGGGGTCACCGTGCAAACTTTGGTACTAGAGAGACAAATAACTTGCGATTTCTCGATATTTGAAATTCAAAATGGCCGCCACCCCTGTGTTAACTCTATAGGAAAAAATAAAATTTTCGATTTTGGAAAAACTAAGACAGTGAAAACTTTTCTTTCACCAAGAGCTTCAAAATGAGCCCCCATAAGTGGTAGGTCAGAAGAAAATTGATAAAATTTGAAGGCCCGAATATCTGTCTATGAGGTGCGTTCTACCTTAACAAGAACATTACATCAATCACCAGTAACAAAGGGAGGAAACTCTCTTACAGCCTTGTTGGGCTACACAGTGCAGCCTCTGTATAGACCTTTTTCCCGGTTATCCCACAATGCATGGCTGTGGCTGTATCAAACATCGTGTCAACACTCAAAACAACTAAAACATATTGATTTTGTGTTGTACAACAGTTTGTTATACGAGAATGGCACAAATTTGCAATGCCAAAAATTGTCTCGTGTATTTTCTATTCATCGTCAATGAAAATGTAGGTCAAGGTGTAATCTGCCATAGAGTTCTATGAGAAAGGTACACTGGGTGTACCCTACGACTAAAAAGTTATATGCGTAAGATACGCTTTGTATACCCTGGCGCGCACTGCATCATGGAACTGGTAAAAGAACTATTGTGTAGGTTGGCAACTCTTACAACCCTCTTGGTGTACACAGTGTGGTCTCTGTAGTGTGTTGGTTGGCTCAGCTTCTAGTTTCACCATGTTTGCCACAGGACGGTATAGCTTAGCCAGACAGTTGAGAGTGCATCCATGTAGGGCAGAGATTACTGTAGCTTCATAGGGAACCAGAAGCTGTGAGTCTACCCACACGTTGGGAGTTGAAGACTGGAAGGTCAGGAACATGAGGGGGCTCCCTGGGAGCACCCTCAAGCGATGGATCTCCAGTCTACAGGAATTATTGTGGATAAAGTGAGGGCAGGTGTACCACACTTTAGCTAGAGGCAAGGAGGCATCCCTGGAAAGGCGATTCAGTTCATATCCAAAGTGTGTGTCCACAAATGTTGACTTGTGCTGTTTTGGACAAGACTGAATATCACTGGAGCCAAACAACAGTATAGTTGTTTATGTTGGTTTTTTCAATTTTACACATAATTCATAGCACATGTATATACCGGTACATGCGTTCAACATAAAAAATGATCAAAGACACTATTACCAAGAGTGCCAAGTTGTTTATTGTTGATTTGTGATTCTAGAACACAACCAAATGTGTTTATCCTGCAAAAAGCTTTCACGTTTGTGTCGATACAGTTGAGATTGACCAACTGATATCTCCATTCACACATGTAGATAAACAGTATGCACTTACACTATGTTTTTTCTGCCTTTCCAGGCAACCTCTCCAGGCTTTCCAGAACTGCAGGAGTTTAGTGCAGCAGCTGAACCCCACGAAATCAATGGACTCTTTGTCAGCGGGGCTGGAATTACTAATGACTTTCTGCAAAGAGTATTGAAGACTTCATATGATTTGAAAGTTTTAGATATAAGAAACTGTGCAAGAATAGAACCAGCATCACTCCTTCCTCAGGTAAAATCTTTTTTCTTCAAATTCTCTTTAGAGATAAGATGCACATACGAGAAGGATATCGGCCAAAACAAAAATATTGTTAAACAGTCGGAAAGACATCAAACTTTGTCACCAAGGATGCATGGATCTGGTAAAACTCAGGGTAAACAAAAGACCATTACTTAACAAATGCTTTAAGTACCATACAGTGCCTCTAAATTAATAAGCAAATCTAGAGATTGCTCAGATGTATGACTGTGTAACCCTTTAAAATTAAATCAGAAATGACAAATA
Organism: Ptychodera flava; assembly: GCA_001465055.1. NCBI lineage: Eukaryota > Metazoa > Hemichordata > Enteropneusta > Ptychoderidae > Ptychodera > Ptychodera flava. Next base: position 149,393 of record LD351928.1, on the reverse strand, counting down.
GAGATGTATTGGAATAAGTTAGGACAATAAAGCCAGTCATAGGTACATGTATACATTTACAGTGATTACATGGACCTGACTTCATGCAAATTGATTATTTTCAATGGGGCCATTAGCCGCAACTTCTGATTATGTTTTCACTAATTTTGTTTATATTGTCAACTACCTTTTCTTGCTACCCTGAAAAGTATGTTGAGATACGCTGTATCCAGCTTAACCACTAAGTCTGTACATGTGTAAATTTTATTATTACGGTTGACAAAAGACTTCTTGTCAGGAGTAGAATTCAAATGTCAACGAGAACTCACAATTGACATACAAAAAAATAGAAAAGTCATCAAAAGTTACAGCTACTGTCCTTTTAATCGCACTTAAGTAAATTATGTGTGGTTTTCTTTTCATGCCTACCAAGGATATTCCACCAACCAGGTTAGAACACTTGTACATATCTCAGTGTTCTATCACTAAGACAGATTACGTAGGACACACCAATTACTTTGGACAGATGATGAAAAAGGTAAGCTTACATGGCAAATGTCAATTAAGTCTGAGAGGTATGAAATTTCTTATTTTAATGCAAGTCTATGCAAGGTTAGTACGTAGCATTTCCCTCATATGAATAATTGTTTGGGAGATAGTATTGATGTTATTTTATGTTCAACAATGAAGTTAACATCATGCAGCTGTGCAGATCATCCCAGTGTCATCACAACATATGTTGATGCGTCTAAAGAGTTGACTTAAATATACCATGAAGTTTACAAATTAATATAAATAAAAGTGTGATGTGCTCTTCAGCACAGAATATCCCTGCACAAGGTAATGTTCTCAGAAAGAAAGAAATTCTGCATGCACATGCATATTATATTAGCATTAATTGCGATACCAAATCCATACATTCAAAGATTGTGTAGTTTGATATACTGTATACCCCCTAAGGACAATATCTGTAGTTCACATTTTAATTTTACACGTTCCATAACAGTGGCGCCACAGTTTGCGTGACCTGGACCTGGCATGGAACACCTATCCCAGTGTAGATGACCTGGAGAAAGCTATGAAAAAATTATCTGCTCATCCAGACCAATCAGAGCTCAAGACACTTGACCTTCGTGGAACTGCCATTGAGGTTGGGGCAGTGAAGTAAGTGTCCTGAGATTTTCATTCACGAACCATGTGATTTTGAATCAGGCATACGACAAGCCAGTAGTTAAAAATTGTAGAAATTCTTTCAGTATCTAAAGACAATGGCTTATTATTATTATTATTAGACTTTATTTAAACTCAATAAACTGTTGAGCCTGAGGCTCTTCTCACACAGAGTGGAGTAAAACAAAATTTACAATATTTACATTACAAAATAAAAATAAATAATCCCATGTTTTCTGATATCACAACCTGTCTCCTGTTCTGTTTCATTATTTGCAAATCAGCAACACTTCAAAATAAACTTGTGTCTGCAGTGCAGAATTCGACAATACAAGTCACCATCAAGGGTTGTATGCATATATTATTCTAGAAATCTAGCCTATGTGATAAGTTTGGTTTTACAGTATTTTTTTCTGAATCTATGACAGGTCACTGTTGACTGGATGTCCACAATTGGAGCAGCTTAATTTAGCATCATGCCGAGGGCTTCCAAGGGGAATTAAGCGTCTTCATGAAGGGAAAAGTTTATTACAGCTGAGGAAAGACATCAAGAAAATGTAACTGCAGGGTTTTCCCTTAGAGGATCTTGATTCATTCCCAATATTTACAGAAGTTTTACTCATTTAAAATCTGGTTCAATTTTATTACTAGAATACATTTTTTCAAGATGCAAAACTTACGAGAGAGTGATCATGATTATGTAGATTGATATGTGTAAGATAAATGAGAAGAGAAAAAACACACAAACGTATCATGATGTTGCATTTCAACTCCATACTGATAGCAGCTTCATTTCACTGTACTGTTACCTTTATCTAGAGTTAACCAACTCTTGACAGTGAGTTTGTTGGGCTTTTTGCCTTCATTTTTACACCACATCAATCTCACCAATGAACTCAATCAAAGCAACGATGTCTATGTGACGTATACCATGTGGTTTTACAGCATATTTAAACTGCACACGATTTTAGAAGTTTGTAGAAAAATATTACTGCATGTATTTTTTGATATCTGTGTTTCTGTCTTTCAAATTACTTATTGTTCCACTGGCTGTTTTAGTCACTCTGTCTCTTTTGTCCTTCTGTTCTCAACCTGCATGTTGTTAAGTAATGTCTGTAAAACTTTTCATATTAGAAATAAAACTTTTTTAGCATTACTACATTTGATATTTTTATTAAAGTTTGGTGTCTTTTCCAGATAACAATGCTATATGTAGTTTTTAAATGTCAGTTGAATACATTTTTGTGTTGAAAAGTGATGCTACTGACCAAATAAATGTCCTTTAAATACATTTTTATAACACATTTGTGATTGATTTCGTTTATTCAACCTCAGACAACCACCACTCACTTGTGGTAGTCTGAAATTTAACCTTTATCTTGCCAGGCCTATAATTTCAGCATGTGCCAAGTCAGTAAAAAGTGGCATTGAAATATTGACAATATTTCATCAGAGGAAATTCATACTTCTAAGTAGAGTTTTACTTGAACTTTTCCATTTCATTGAAATCAACAAAATTTACAAATTGTAGAGTTTGAGATGTATAGAAGCAAAATATTTTTGCAGGTGCTGTCACGGTGTAGTCCTATGACCATACTCTAAAGATGAAATTCATGTACGTAATCATCTTTATTACCCCAATTATAACAAATATTTACAGTTCAGAAATAAATATATCTGTGCTGTATTGAAGGGTAAACAGAAAATAGCAAATGCTAGCCGAGTCCATTCCAAAAAGTACAAAATACTCAAATAATTGTAGGGCAGTGTAACAAGAAAGTAACTGGACTGACAAGTTAGAACATAAAGAATATAACTTGAAAACTATTCTTCTGGGAGATGAGTTATAAGGGAGTGCCTAAAGGAACTGTGGTTGGTTTTGACTGTGGCTTATTGAAGTAAAGTATTCCAGTATACAACCCGAGTAAGATATTGAAAATCTATTGAAATTTATGTTCCCAAGAGTGATTGCTAATTTTGCAAGTTAATCGATAGATGGAGATGTCATTGAAAATGGTAGTAGAAAAGTCAACCTGGTTGACAAGCGCAGTCGCTACATTTTCAGAACATCCAAGATTGGAATACAGAAGTAATGTTGTCAGTTGTCTGTACCCTCAGTATCTACTTTATGGCAGGTACACTATTTATTTTGAATATAATGTCAGTTCAGATATTCCGTTTCGACCTTTTTACCGGGAGAACTTTTATCATAAGTTATTACAAGTGACCGCGTTTGTAAACCACGGTCGCGCACTCCAACAGAACAAGATTCGACTGTGTTATTCAAATTAACTCTGTATATCCGATTTGATTGGTGAAAGTTGGTCAGATGACCTTCCGGACAACCGTAGCTATGGAGTTGACCCCGCCCAGCGTCTTAGCAACAACACAAACCGCCGACACGCTAGGGCAGTGTGTTCTATCCCATGTAAATACACGGGCTGTTTGACTCACTCGAAGACCCATCAACCGGTAATTTTACGCTAAATTTCGGATAATCTGTAACTCAGGATTATGGCGACGGACACACTGAATCCGCTCGGAACACAGCGGGATACGATGTACGACAATCCTCTGCTAACGAAGGTAAAGTGGCTCACTTCCGTACGTTTAATGTACAGCTGATTTGCACTGTATGTCGCTAATGCACAACGCATTGACGATAACACTGCGGTGCTTGTACTTCATTTGTCAACCGTAATAATACAGGACATGACCAGACGTCTCATGACCACAACCACTTTTATCGTGTTCCAAATGTTTTCATCTTTACATGTACATCACAGTACTGTAATGTCAAAAATGCATCGGGAGAATTTATTGACTCCATACCCAGCAAAAACAGTCGGTCAGTCATTATCTGTCGCACGTTCAGGGAATGAATAAACAGTACATGGCCCCGTCGTTATGTCTGCTGCGCAACGGAGATGTGTAGAAGCATATAAAATATTCAACTTAGTTTTTAATGTTAAGGCTACAGCAGACAATGTCGGAATTCAGGATGGTGTTTATCATACCTTTTACGGTAACTTTAAAAAGGCCGGCCGTCAGACGTCAAATTTAGTTCGCACATTTGCACACAAGGTTTCCCTGTAGATACACCGTGACCTAGCCGCTGTGCTTTTCGTCACAACCGCTCTGTGGCGGAATTCGTCAATGGACTGAAGAGGTGTATTTATTCCAGCAGATAAGCGCAAGGGAACAACAAAATCTCTAGGGCGATGCTGGCAACGGGTATCGGTTGTGTTCATAGTACTGTCTCAAGATCATAGCCTCATACTCGCCAACGACGGTAGACTGAAGCTTTGTCTGCCATGCCAGTCAGTGTGTATAACGGCATAAACATTTGTTTATGAGATCATCAACTTCAAGGCTAATTACGGTGAACAGCTATCCTGATAATACAGAGAGAAATTTGTTATTACCTGTAACTCAATGTAAAGTCGAAGAATACGTAAGGTTACTAATGTGACTCAAACAAAGGCAATGAATAAAATATATCCAAGTAAACTTTTAATCTGTTGCCAACACACATTGCCTGCACAAAGCGATGTAAAGCTGGATTTGATTTGCATGTACCATCCTGGAATCCAGTCAATGTATTCAAAGAGTGGGCAAGTTTTATACCACCTGTTTGATTGTCAATGTGGTTGTCATGTCAGTAATAATGACGTAGTGATAGTAATCATATTTCTTGTATAATGCATAAATGACAAAATTCTCAATTCCCTTTACGTGATAAATATAGATAAAAATAATGTAATAAAATCAGCCAGTAAATGTCAAATTTGTAATGGCTAAAAACAATAATGATGATGATTATTGACAGCCTTTGAACGAAAGACCTTCAGCGTGTTGTTTGAAAAGGTGCAGTGAAAATAGAAGAATTCAGAGAATTCCACAGTCTGGGAAACTAGAGTTTATGCTCAAGGGGCAAACCTTTTCAATACTATAACTAGTATAAAAGAATGAAGAATGTATATATAAATCCTGTTCAAATTATCTTTTACAGCCCCAGCTTGGTGTTGCATTGAAGCGAGGGTTTACTTTACCATCGGCTCAGTTTACATATGGCAGGCCCAACGCAAGCAAGGATGGAGGGGCAGCCGAGGCTGTATCCGGATGGACGGGTTTGTCGTCGTTGCCAATCCTGCGCAAGGAAAAGAAACAAGACAGGGATTTCATTGCACTCAACAAAGCGGCTGTCAACGCCGGCCTTGTAAGTGCCCCTGAACAGTACCAGTACAGAGCAACACATGATGTCAGGCGCAGGGTTTCAGAAGAAGAGAAAAATAAGGTCAGAACTAGGAGAATACCAGCATCAATGACCTTTGGAGTGTCAACAAGGTAAATTTAACAAGCCATCTTTCATTAAAGTACTTCTCCAACATTAACACAGCATTCTATTTGGCCTCATTTATCAAATTATGCTTGTTATTGTTGTTAATCACTATGGGAGAAGGGCCTGTGCCTATGGTTTATCAAAGACAAATTCCTCTTGTATATTAAGAAAATGACATGTCTGTTCTGTGGCATGATGTCTACATGAGGGTTTGCATGACATATTTGGGCATAATACTGTACATACATGTGAATACACACAGTAATATCGTGACTCTTGCCTTTTGAATGAGAACTCAGTTTTGAAAATAAAATTTTATCAAAGCAGGAAACAGAGGTGAAAAAATTCTTCCAGTGCCAGCAATACAATACTGTAGCAAGTTATGACATTTACCTATAGTTGCGTACACTATTGTTTTCAAATGATCAGACAGAAAATTTCAATGAGATATATAGCACCATAATCTTGGATAAATCTCTCTTGTTTTTATTGCCAGAGATGATAGAAAAAGGTGCATGAGAAATGGTAAAAATTATCCAGATATGAATTTTTGATTTAAAAGAATGCAATTTCAATGCTCTGTTCTGTTCCTCTTTGATGGATTACTACTGTGTGGTTTTATTTACTTTGAGTGTAACCTTTGACCTATTTTCCATCAGGCCATCAACACCAGTCTTTGACTTGATTGAAAACAAATACCAAGACCGCTGGCTACAAGAAAGAAGGAAAACAGAACTTGCCAAGAGGGAAAAGATACAACAAAAGGTGGGCATGTACATGTTTTTCACTAATTTTAATATGGTTGCTATGCTCGTCTAAGTGCCTAGCAATTATTGAAGACTGTTTACTGCCCGATCGTCTTCATTGCCTAAAATATCAACGTAGCCAGAGTCACAGGCAAGTGCTGTAGAATAGGTACAAATTATGATCATTACCCATTGGTGAGGTATGAATTGAGGCTCTAGAGCTAGTGCCTAGGGCGATGTTTGTGTGTCATGACACGATGGAACCGCAGATACGCGTAGCTTATAGGCACACGGTGCTGTCTGCAATTAAATAGAATGAAACACAGAAAGAAATACATATACGACAGTAAGTTCAGTGTTTGCAGTCACCTGGCTATTTTCTCTGTATGGAAAAAATTTTAAACAAGAGAACATTCCTTTTGCAGACACACTTGACAATACAAAACATTGTATGTTTCCTGGATGTATCTGGATTGGTTCATTAATTATTACAGGAGAATTAAATATCTTAATGCATTCACTCCATTTTCTGCCAAATGGGAAAACTCTTTCTAATCATTGATGCTTTAAATGACATTTTTATAGAAACACTTCAGTGATCACCTGCCATTAAAAACTCAGTCAAGCGAAATGGTTTTTGAAATGTGGAATTATTTCTGGGTACTTGGCACTGTTATCAGTTAAATGAAAACATTGAAATGCTGTATCAGCTGTCTTTTTCCAGTGTTCAGGTGTTGTAGAACTAAGATTTAATCCAAAAAAATATTGTATCCCTGTGTGATAAAATACAATATCACAGACTTTCGCCCTTCCATCCTATTTTCTTATGTAAACGTCCAATTTCAGTGCAGCAGACAATTAGGTTGGGCCAAACCATAATGATGGTAATTGGGTTCACTTGTATAGGGGAGTGGATGTAATGATAATGTCTACAACAGTAGCATTTGAGTAGGCCATATGACCCACTTACCTGCACAGTCACAGTAGAGCTGCAGTTAAATGTTTTCCTTCCTCTAATCTTACAGACGCTGACAAACAAAGGGATTTACGAAACAAGAACTTCTTTGCTGAGGAAATACGCTCCACCAATTGACCCACCACCCCTTTGGCAACTGCCCAGATTTCACAGAGGGAAATCTGCCTCAGCTCACTTGGAAACTTACAGATCTCCCAGCACTAAAGACGTCGCCTTCAAACACCACGCAACAGATTCCACATCAAGACGGGGTGTATTTGGTCATGGAATTTACGAACCTGCAAGCTCTTAAGCTAAAAGTTGATCGATACACACGGGAAATAAACATTCTTATGTTTGAGATACCTAGAGTTGGTTTATATGCAGCAAGGTTTCACAAAACGTGACAAACTTAAACATTTTCCCCTGTTGCCATATACACATTTGTATTTATTCTTCAAATGCAGTGAATGTTGATATTAAAGAAAAGCTACAATGGATGCTGTAGATCTCATGTACTGTTCTTGAGGATGAGTCAGCATTTATTTTCAAAGGCGTGAGTGCAGCTAAAGCAAAGTCACAGCCAATACTGTACAATTTTTCCCAACATGTTGGACTTGCCCTCAATGTAAAGACGCCACATCATGGTGACAACCATACGTTTTGGTGTAAAGGTGACACCCAATAAAACACACCAAATAAATTTTAACAGCCAATCAAATTGAAATCCAAAACTGTACATCATGATTTGCCTGAACCAAAAATCTTGAAATCTGTTGCAAAGTTTGCACATGGCAGTACAGCTTTAAAGCATGAGAATGTCAACATAAAATTCTAAAAGTCAAAAGCAATAAAAAATATAGAAACTCGCAAAAGCAGTAAAAAGCATAATTATATTGATAAACAAATCTCAAAACATCACAACATCTGTGTATGGTATGATATGCAAACTCAACTTGGTCACTTAAATGTTACTATGAAGAGAGTGTCATATGTATGCAATATTTATGCATCATATATATTGGAGGCAACATCACATATTTGACTATTCTGCAGTATTGCACATTTACTTCCCACCACAACTACCATCTCAATTAAGAACTTATTTGTATGCACATGTAAATTATGAGGCAAAATATTTTTTACTTATAATGCACATAGAAATACTATAAAGAATATATAATTATGAAAACGTGAAGTTTGATAGAAAAAAATAAGTGATAAAATTGAAAAAAAATGAATAAAAATGTAAACTCAGAATAGAATAACTCAGCAATGTGATGCATTTGAGGCGTCTCAGAGATAGGCAGTTGACTCAACTTCACTCATTCTGAAGGTTTTACTGTATAAGAAGTATCATGTGGATTACAGAGGATGAAGATTTTTTTTTACCATGGCACTCCTACTTTATATCAGTATTTCAAAATTCCGTCCTTTTGTATAGATTGCTGTTTGACACGGTGTGCTTTTGCTGAATTTCACAATTTTTTGTCACTGTCAATTATTCCAGATATCGCTTGGATGGCAAGCTACAGACCAGTGTTAAATCAGTTTCTTATTGGGCTAATAACTGTAACTATGGGCAATTTTTTCCAGTATTTTGGAACAGTATTTAGTTGATTGTTACAGCATGTATGTGTCAAGTAATATTGCTCACAATTCAATGTGTTCCAGATTTACGGGTTTATACTCATTACAAACTACAGAAAACTTAGTCTAAAGCTCCCAGTTCTGTAAACCCGTAAAATATCACAAGAACATGGAGATCACAATATTTAGTAGAATGCAAAAAGATGCCATCTTTTATACCTTTTTAAAGAAATATGCTTTTCTGTGTGAGTCATGAAAATGTCATATAATTTGTATTCCCAGTTCCATACACATACCACTGTGTTGGTTGTAGATCATCGACAGTGTGACTGGATCACAAAGGATACAACTCTTGACACAGACAAATTTAATAGAAGAGCCAAATCAAGGTTAAAGTGACATTACCAAGATTTGCTCTATAACCCAACTTTACAAGCAAAAAAAATAGTATACAACTGATTTGGTGGAAATCCTCATCATGTGGTTACACAACCCTTCACATTGATACATTTCTGTTGTCACTTTCAATGAAACTTTGAACACTTTTCAGACACCTTTGCTGTTATATTTTACACGCATTATTTCTCAGCTTTTCACTCGCACTTTGGTTCAAGTGATCATATATATCAAGACCTTAGTCACGGTGGCAAGTCATCACAGCCAAACAAGAAAGTTCAGCAGATAGAGAAAACAACACTTTGAGTGTAGGATCGATAAATATCAATATTCTTGCTCAGGTAAAACATATGCATATCAAATAGATAGTAAAATACCAAGCACTATGCTTGTTTTACATGTTTTAGCTTAGCATTTGAATTATGATGAGTAATATGCAATAAACCCCATCATAGCCGTTGCAGTGACGTCTTTGAACAAATTTTATCTGATGACCAAAAGCTGGCAGTGAATGTCAAATTCATGATAACCCATGTCCAGTAGTCAGAATGTTATCAACATGTCTGTTTTTGCCAGAATTGAAACTGTGCTGTGCACAATCCTTCTTCACCAAACATGATGGATTTGATATTTGCATTTGAAAGTATGAACAAAAGTTGAAAGATTGTAAATATTATTATTTTGTGGCTTTTAAGTGTGAATTTTAATAAATATCTGAAATATGAACAGTTGCATTTGTGTGTTTATGTTAAAAAGTGGAGGTTTTTTGTCGGTGTCCACGATTTTTTTTTTTATATCAGTCCATCATCCAACGGGTGTTAGCCCAATTACAGGATGTCGAGGTACGCATAACCCAGTAACTCCCCCAATGGAGCAATGAGGAGTAAAGAAAGTGCCTTGCTCAGGGGCACAACACCGTGCTAGAGTCTTGAACTCACCGTCCTCTGACAGTGAGTCCATTATTCTGGACCTACCGGGTCTTGAACCGGGTTTCGAACTCACCATCCTCCAATAGTGAGTCCGTAACCCTAACCACTGGTCCACGGTGCCTCCTTAATTGCATGTAACTATGTGTAAAGTGACATAAATGTTATTTCCTCATGGATTTCAAACAAAGAGATGATTATATGTAACATAAATGTCATTTCATAGTGAATTTCAAACAAAGAGGTGAATTATATGTGACATAAATGTCATTTCATAGTGCATTTCAAACAAAGAGGTGAATTGTATGTGACAAAAATGTCATTTCATAGTGAATTTCAAACAAAGAGATGAATTGTATGTGACACAAATATCATTTCCCAGTGAATATTAAACAAAGAGGTGGATTATATGTAACATAATATCATTTCATAGTGAATTTCAAACAAAGAGGTGAATAATATGTGACATAAATGTCATTTAATAGCGAATATAAAACAAAGACTGAGGTGAATTATGTTATTTTCCAAATTCTTGCAATCGTAGCTGTGGGTTCATAGCTGTGATGTTCGTAGACGGGATTCCTGCCTCTTACAGTCTGATTTTGACTTTTACGATTTTTAAAAGGGGTTTAAAGTCGTAAAACACCACAGCTGTGGTCCTACAGCTATTGCACTCGTTGCAGCAATATTCGGTTAGTTATCAATGGTCATTTTAAAACAGGCTCTAGGAAATTCAGGTGTGCCCAAAATGTCTTGAAGCAGTTGGTCGACACGACTTTAGATTTAGTGCGACAACATCGCTGTCCATAGAGTACCTGTGTGCTACCTCCGCGGCCCACACAAAACCTTCACAAGAGCATTGACAAACATTGTACCCCACAAGAGACGTGTAAACCATACATCGGGAACAAAGCTCCAACAATACTTGTTGTTGTTTATGTGATAAACATACATGCTTTGTAGTGCATTGTGTTCAAAGTAAATAAATATGCAATAATACCTACATTTGAGTGATTGAGTGCCTTTATTGCTTTTGACTTGTAGTACTGATCCAGTATATTAAAATGATGCCAGAGAGAGAGAGAGAGAGAGAGAGAGAGAGAGAGAGAGAGAGAGAGAGAGAGATGGTTGTTGTTGTTGTTGTTGTTGTAAACTGTGATTCTTTAGTTAAAACGCCCCAGGTTTGAAATGAGAGTTTTAGACAGACAGGTAGACTGCTGTATTTTTTTAATACTGGGGGCGCTGTACTCTTGATATGAACCAACTTCTGTTTTGGGAAGTTGACCTGTCTAATACAACTTTGTCGAAGCGGAAGCTTTTGTCCATCACAGAGTTTCTATGACATTGTTTATGCCGAAGTCGGAGGATTAAAAATGTAAAATATTCTTTATGATCATATACACAGATACACTTCCTTGTCACTTCTGTGCAGCTTGGTAGCCTTTTTTGTTAGACCTTGTCCCAATTCTGCACCACCTTCTCTCTCTCTCTCTCTCTCTCTCTCTCTCTCTCTCTCTCTCTCTCTGAGGTCAAGCGACTGCGGTTGTACCGCAAGCTAATGTTTCCTTGTACAAAACCATAATGTATAAAATTATTTTTCCTTCCAAATATATCACTGGTTTAAAAACGGTATCAAAATGTTTAATCACTCCAAACCTCCAAGAATTTAACACACCCAGTATAATTAGTATGTTCGAATTGAACCGTAACGTCCAAAGTTGGGGATTTCCATTGAAAATGTTTAACGAAAACTTTGTGAATCATGCGTATAGGATTAGAAATAAACTAAACACGTTATCAGTAATGAAGCAAAATTCCTTATCTATTATATTTCTGAATTTTTATCATTTTTATCAAGCTAATTTACTAGCATCTAGAAAAGCAAATCTTTCAGCCCGATTCTTAGATATCTAAACTGGCTTGCTGGATGGCACAATGAGTTTGCAGTCACTACGACTCTCTATTATCGGGAACCATGGGAAAATTTGTTGATCAAACAACACAGGTGAACATGATAATTAACAGATAAGGATACATTTCAGACTATGAGTATTTGTGCAAAGAAGCTGTGCAGAAATGTATGATATATGGTAAATCGTTAATGTTAGGGCAAAGGCTATCAAATCGATCATTAACCTGCCACCCTTTGGTCAACAGAGGTCATATATATTGGCATCGCAATGTGAGGCGATCGCGTATCGAACCCACATGTATGCATGATATGATTTTCGTTGGTGCATGTAAACATCATCGAATTTATATAAGACTTATAATATAAGGTTAAAGTAGAAACCAGACGGACGGACGGACAGCGATGTCCTGCTTGCAATGAGAAATACACAGTTTTGTCTTTATCGACTCTATCAGATGTGTACCTAATCGTCTTTATGAGAGAGAGAGAGAGAGAGAGAGAGAGAGAGAGAGAGAGAGAGAGAGAGAGTTCAAAGTGGTCGTATAATCCTTCGAATATTAAGCTTACTCCAAATTAAAAATATGTGTTCAATGCCAAGAATATGATATGTGCGTGTTTAACCTCCCGATTCGGCGATATTTACTTCCCTCATTTAATTCTTTACGTCAATGTTTTCCTCGATGAAGACGATAGGATGATCGATAGCAATCTTTCAGACAGTAATGAATTAAAGAAGAAAGAAAGTGGAAAAAAATAACAAAACAATATTATAGCGGGAACAAAACACTCAGTACAGCATGCAGAATGTACGTTTGGAGATTCAAATGGGAAATACAATTCTTCTAAGAGAAGCACATTTCACAGTCACAAGTCAAACCATTAATCAGGAATGAGGTTCTATTTGTATTGCTAAATTAACGTTAAGTTTCTCTGAAATAATTATACGATGTTGTTTTCCTAAAGTTATGACAGAAAACAGAAAAGCATGAATGATTTCTTTAATAAACATTTTCACAAAAAGGGTAACTCTGTGACGTATTCGGAAAATTTCATATGAAGATTTAAAGTCACTCAATTGATGATTTGTGTCGATTGCAATATGCATATCAGGGAAGGAAGCAAGTGGCGATCTGAATAATGCTTCAAAAATATAATTCAATAAATGCTGCTAAAACTTGAGAAAGAGGAAGCTAATCTTTAAATATCCACAATAAGAGGACATCCTGTTTTGTAAAACGGCCCGGGGGTAGCTTTTGACGATGTTGAGTGTTGGGAGAAATACCAATCACAAATAGAAATACGACAGATTAGTAACATTTTGAGGGAGGAAATGATCTTTCTTGTGTGTTATGCTACAGTCAAGGAAAAGAGTCGTGTAGTTCCTGTTAACCCGATACGCCCTAATTTTTACCCATTGACGCTAATTTTCTAGCGACATACGTAAACGCGGAATGAAAATATTAAATAAGAAAAATTTGTGAAATCAGTCGCAAAATACAAATCATCGTAAACTTCTGTAATGTCAGGCAACATGGCAGAAAGCGATGTCCATTAAAAGTAAAGTCAATTTCATTCAGCTAATGCAATCATAGAGACGAAAACGGCAGTTTTCCGGCGGTATCGATAATATGCAGACTTTAATTCGAACAAATTTTGAGATTAAGGTCATTCCGGTTTTTCATAGTGTAGATTTACAACCCCGAAGTTAGATTGTGTTCAATGTGCTGGCAATGTGACTGGAAGTGCTGCAGACCGCTATTGCTTATTGTTGAGACTATTGTGAAAACTTCAAGAATAACACGATTGGAACTAATTTGGGATAAATTGGATGGTGAAGTAATGTCTGTTTAATCTGCAAATGTAAGCTCATCTGCTTTTCTTTTTAAGTTATAGACTAGCTTTTATGAGTAATTTGTAATATTGAAACATTCAGCTATAGGGCACCTGACACTTTTGAGAAATTTGAAAAATATGGAGATCCAATTATCCCACATTAGTTCCAATCGTGTTGAATTGTTATAGCTTAATTGAAGACGTTGTGAAGGAAATTACCAAGAAAACCATAAACGAATCTCATGTTCTTTGACGATCTAATGCCATTATGCAATAGTAACTTTATAAGGACAATCCTTCTTTTAGTTCCGTCAGCACAAACTCTAATAATATAGTCGTTGTTTTTTGTGTAACAGCACAAATAATCCAAAAACTTTGAAAGGACGAATTTTCAAATTCCAATTCCAGTAACAGTATTCATGCTCATATGGCTGCACAGGCTCTGTTGATAATTGTAAGCAGAAATACTAACTTTGGGGTTGAATTATTTCAACACCCTTTACAAGTTTTCTTCGATGTTAACAGTAATCTTACCAAATACAATCATTTACAAGAGTCTCCCTGCCTCTGCTCATCCCTCAGTATAAACATTGTCCTGCTAATAGGGCTTCATCCTTTCACAAAACATTGCTTCATCATTCTGATGACTTTGAAATACTGCATGCCCAGTGAAGATTTCTGCCGAATTCATGGTTGTCAAAAGGCCGCAGTTTCACATATTCGATCGACGCAGCCATACTATTTTTGATTATTGTAATTCAGTATTTGAGCTAAACTGGGGCAGGTCTATGAAAATACTATAAAGAGGCACACAGAGTATTCAAAAATCTTCTAAAAAAACGGATACACAAGAAGCGGTTTGTGTTCGGCCGAATAATTCTTTCTTTCTTATTTAAATATATATGATCAAACTGGCATGAGTGAATCATGGTATATCAACTAAAACGTGGGATGTGGTCAGTGATAAACAGTTTAATTTCCTGTAGAAGAATTGTGGTGGGCCAGTTAAGTTTTTATGGCCTTCATATCGGTATATTCACTTGTTTTCCGTTGTGATCTGACAACGATATCCGATCTATCACAAAGGAACTATTCACCGCTTGTGTACAAAATAAAAAATCCGGACCTATCAACCCTATATATTTTTGGAAAAGCGTTATTTTTATTGACGTACGGATGAACGAAACCTCAACCATTGCCTTTCTGAGATCTCCTAACCAGCCGTAAAAAGAAATTTGCCATTTTTTCATCCAGTAATGTATGAGAGGTTCTCGCGAAATAGGCAAAGGTCTCGTGATCTGGTACTTAATCAAACATTCGATCGCTCAGGTATGATTGACCCTATACAAAAATACCTTTGTCATGTGATATGAACTGCCATAGGTCAACGATCAGAGAATCATATACCGTCTGAGTGAGTGCGGGGCTTTTACAATTACTTGTCGTGGGTCTTCCTCCAAGTTTCACCCCCTCGGAGAGTCACTTGGTTTTTCAGTGTCAATGTGCATTCCAGCACGTACAATGTCATCATCAATGATTCAACCAACGGTCATGGGCAAAACCCTGTACGCGCTCAATAAATATAAAGTGGACGAACTCAGTGGCGTTGTTCACCCTGTTCACCGAATAACGCTGCAGTTGGATAACAGAGGGCTTATGTCAGAGTGCCAGTTGTAAAGCCGATTCAAGTACTCAAAGTCAGCTGTAATTGCAAGCCGTTCCGTTAGATTCTGGTCAATTTATTTCGGGTGAGTAGAAATTAAGACTTTTAAAATGGTACATATACTTTCGAATAAACCTTGGAATTGGAACACCACCAGAAATTCCAAAATGTTACCGATGTTGGTCATATTACGATAAAATTCGACGAAGTAGCAGAAAGGTTACAGTGCACGACAAAGTCCAACCTGACACCGGTACAGTCACATTCCCCACATAACTGTCAATATAACTTACTTAGTAACCAGGCCAGGCGCCGTCCGTTGTTCCCTGTAAGTTCTACACAGAAGCTTTAATCACAGTTCCCGAGGGTTCGCACAACAGTATTCAGTGACATAACTCACTATGGCGACTTCAAATTGTGTTCGGTCGGATGTTTTTCGACAGAAACACAGTCTGTGGTAATCAGTTTTGTGAATATTGTGCTATGTTAGTCTAATTACTCGTTTATCCCTTTTAATGAGAAGCAAAAATATAACAGTAGCTGTTTTATGGACGTCGATCCTTTTGTGTGTAAACACTTCATTCGTTGTAATAAATTATATAGTTTACAAGGCTTAACTTCTGTCAAATTTGCAGAAGTGTTGTTAAGGGGAACAAAACTGTTCTGACTACCGATCGCACCGGTTTGCATTGTTTCATTGATAAATGGCCTTTTCACGAACATTCGTCACACTATGGTCCCACTGCAAGCGTGACCACATACACTGAACAAAAATAATTAGTATAAGTCATATTAAGAAGTATATACGTTGTGATTTGATTCGAACACAATATAATGACAATTGTAGCGCGTAGACGGTCAAAGTTGATAAGAAATGCACGCACGCTTAAGTGATCAAATATATTTTGATGACACCATGGTAATGACACTGAAGTGTTAGCCATCAGGTCACGTTACCGAACTCAGATGATTTTTTCCTTGAACTGATGATATGTACATTGCAAGGTAAGTTTCGGTTTCGCACTGGGAAGTTTTTTGAGGACTGTTGTTAGGGAAAAGTGGAAATAGTAGATTGACCCTGGTTAGACAAGCAATCGATGTTGTGGAGACAGTGGTACAAAAGACTCGCAAGCTTAGTGTTACATTTTTAGGATTGTATGAAATCAGACAGATCAAAGGTTGGCAAATTGTGCGGTACAAAGAACAAAGGGTAAAGAGACCAACATTGATAGATCCAGCTGAAA
Source organism: Ptychodera flava (assembly GCA_001465055.1). NCBI lineage: Eukaryota > Metazoa > Hemichordata > Enteropneusta > Ptychoderidae > Ptychodera > Ptychodera flava. Next base: position 132,637 of record LD351928.1, on the reverse strand, counting down.
CAGTTCCGCGCACGCTCCATTCAGTTAGTTAGTTACGTGGTGAAAAAAAATCAGTCACGAGTGACACTAGTTTTTGACCCATCCTTGGATTTTGCGCCAGCCAACCACTTACCTATGCTCATGGCGTACAGACTGGTTAAAATGACATCCTCACTTCCAATACACTGGACAAAAGTTACGAGAAACAAGTCGCATAGTTAACCTTTTTAATTAATTTGAATAAAAAGGAATAATAAAATTGTAACACAGAAACAATTGTGCTGTGTTTTGTACCATGTTAATTTTGCAGGAATCAGACACAGAGGGAATGGTACCCGCCTCAACCATGCCTACAATAAGTTGTCATCAGACCTACATCTATTTGTCAGTTAAAGCTGATAAGAAATGCACGCACAATTATTAGTGAGTGATTGCAAACAATTTAATGACACCACGGTAATGACATTGAAGTGTGGGGGATCAGGTCAAGGACTACACAGGGCCCAGGCTTTCCCCGAACTCTTGACGCGTAAACTGTGAGTTTCGGTTTCACACTGAGATTGTTTTGATCGACTGTTGACGCAGAAAATATAGAATAATATATGACACTAAATTTTCTACTCAGTTAACTATTGTTTGGACAGAGGAAAACTGTCTCTCCAACCCGGTGTTAGTTTCAGGTATGTAGGACATGTGACAGATCAAAGAATAGTTACGGTGTAAGGAACGTAAGGTAAAATGCCAACATTGACAAGCGACAGATGTGATCTGGCAGAAACATTTCAGCATTCGCTCTGCGGGCCGTTTAGTGAGCCTCGTGGAGCAGAAATTCCATCACGAGTGTTACTCTTGTGTTCGTGACTCGCCCTTGGATTTTCTACTTGTCAATCGCTCATTGGTATGGTAACGGAATCTGAAATAAAATGAAGTAGTTAAAGATATTTAGAATGACACGCATTCGTTGTGTATCGTCCCGCAAACAGAAAGAAATGCATTAAATAACAGTTTAATACCGGACCAGTGTTCATAATAGTTTGTAGAGCGTTTCTCGTATTAAATCATGATGAAACTACACAAGAGCTTCTATAAGCAATCGTGCAGTGTCCAACGTCTGTGAATAGCAGCTGTGTCGTATTTTAAGTATATATCGAAAGACACCACAATTTGTGATATAGTGTATCAAAACAAATTTAATTGTACACAAACGATAACGGCACCATTTGCTATCCGGTGCTGTTGACGCCGTAAGTAAACAAGTTATTCATTTTATTGACCTGGTGATATCCACAGTGAATAATAATCTATTCAGGCATTATTTTACAATTGATCAACTTTTCCAATTAATTATCATGATGAAAAGCGACCATTGATGATATAGATCATACAGAAGAGGGAGTTGATTCAGTTCTTAGTCGATGATGATGATGATGAATATGATGATGATGATGATGATGATGATGATGATGATGATGATGATGGTTGTGGTGACGACGACGCACGACGATGAAGACGGAACATTCATGATCAGAGTAAAGTATAGACACATACTGTGTAAATTTGACATATTAAACATCACCATGACGACAAGTATCAGTGTTATCAATCCAGACACAAACAGCAACTGTGTCGAATTTGAGTTCTCATTTTTTTCATCGGCAGCTGAAAGTCAATGAAAACATGCATATATACACAGATATCTTTATAAAAAGAGGTAAAAATATGCACCATTGTTAATTTTCTGTCTCAGAAACATTTTAAGACCAATAATAAATCTACGGATGAATCGAGTCTCTATCATACTGGAGTTGTCTTTGCATCTGATTACGAAAAAAGAAAATCCAAAACGACGACATTAGCAAGCATGGACGGTCTTTTTCGCAAACAATTATCATGTGGGCATTGACCTTGCACTTTTCTGTAAAGGTTATTTATATGGTCATAAACTTGTACATAATTTAGCACTATATACCGAGGAAAATTTCACCTATGTTTGAAATCAAATGAGCATTTGAGTGTTCAAGATTGTCTAAGGGTAATGAGTTATACGATACAACGTATGCAAAACAAACAACGATATCTCTTTTTGTCAACTTGACAATCTTTCAAAGCTTTTGCTGCATGCTGACACGAGCATAATACATCACTAATTACTAAGTTTATCATAAGATACAGGAATACAGGTTAAACGTTTAAGAATAGATGGTCAATGAGAAAGTTATTTTCTATAGCTCAACCTTTCTGGAATGTCTTGACAACAAAGGCTGGGTAGTTGACCATCTTCTCAAGTGCAGTAGATTTTAGAATGTTTAACGCGAACCCAAAGAGTTCAAAATTTTAAGCAACGGTTGCTCTGGGAAATATGCGATCAAACAAAACATACCATTGTTAAATTTTGCATGATGTATACATACGTTAACCGTGGAACCACAAAACATTATGCGGCAATAAAGACAAACCAATTCCGTACGATCGAACCTTTAATGGCGGACAAGGCAGAAATTACAAAACAAGAGAGCGCCAAATGCGAACAAACAAACAAAGGTCTATAGAACCTCAACACAAGTGAACGTGTGTTGGCGATGATTATAAAGCGTACAGAACAGAAAGGGAAGGAAAAACTTACAATGCACTGTGAGGTCGACGATACCCTTGACTCGCTTCGGTTCATGAAGACTTTTGATACTAGTCAAAATCACTCGGCAACGATAGGCATCGCCATCAAGAAATGTCACGTTTTTGATCGTTAGTGTGGGGATGTCAGTGATGATGTACTTGTTTCTCTCTCGATATTTTTCTGACCCGTGTAAGAATTTTTTTGCGATAAATGCTCCATTCTTTTCTGTCCATCTAACCCATTCCAACGTGACGTCTGACCGAATGGATTCAATTGGACATGATATATTCACATCTTGGCCAACATAGGCATACTCTATCCTCGCCTGTGCCTCCGTAAAGAAGCCATTCACGAGTAACACTGAAAATAATGTACATTATTCATTGATGTTAAATATTCAATAGTTTCTGGCAGTCGTTAGGAGTATTGCTATTCACTTTGATACTTTAAGAAACCAAACAAATTCGCTCCGAATATCTAGCTATCTGTGCCATAAAGCCAGAGCATTGAAGGGGTTCGACGCACTGCTGAAGCTTACATTTCCATTTTAGGAGAACTTCAAGAGAGTTATTAAAACTACAGCCGAATCCACCACAATACAAAAGATATTATACCTGGGAGAGTTATTCAAAGGACCTTAAAACGTTATTAGTACGTGTACTTTTGCATAGACTTCCGAATATTTGGGAATTGGTCAATTTGAAACAAAGGTACAACATTTCCGATAAGGACCGCCTGCATTTCTGAAGAGTTACAACAAACCTTGGAAAATGTCGACAGAGATCAGCAAATGTTTGTAATCTATATTAGGTTCTCATGACATATGTTGTAACTATATACTTTTGCGTCCCAAGTTTTAAAAAAGAAAAATTTTCATCGTACTTTATTTTTTAGTGTAACACGTGGACACTGATACGAAAATCCTTCAGTTTTTAGAAAAGAACTAGTTAAGATGTATGAAAAAACTGCCAGTATATATAGCTTTTGTCGGATTTATGCTGGAAGTGAAACAATCATGAAATAACAATTGCGCAGGGATTTCTTAAATGTCCAAGATAGCCATTGGATAAAATCCTAATCAGAGTGTAAACATGTGGAATACGTGAATAATAGCAAAATAATTAATTGTTCTGTACGCAGATTTTGCGTATTTGTGGAGACACAATTTACCACCTCCTCCCCCGTGAAACTAACCATGGAAAATATTTCGTGGAGAAGGAGTAGCTCTGGAATAGGTATGATTGCACACGACATCATGCCAAACGCAAAACCGACATATCTGGGTTCTTCGGTTCGCCGACCTGGACTGGAGACTGTTATCGTCTCTGGTCTCGGTTGCGGTTGTGACACTCGCGTTTCGTTTTATCTTTAAACTACCGTTCTGTGATAACTTTTTGACTCTTTTTTGTTTAAACATGAAATGATATAAATTTTGAGGAACACAAAAATTCATCAGACAAAAACCGTCTTGACGTCATTAATTCTCTGTTGGGTGCGTTTACCTGTAAATGTGTTTCAGGAACAAAACAATTACAATATTATAGAATAATTTTATCTTGGCGAAAAATGGAATTCATCCTGAAATTAAATTATTCGTCAATCGGTACATGGCCCATAAAGAAGCCATCCTTAAGGCTGGGTATCTGAGCAATTGCTTCGAAAATTCATAAATTTTGAGTACCTCACCCCCATCCGATTTGCGTGTTAGTTTAGTGTATGATAATTCTCACAAACGAGTATATCCATGTCCTGTCATGACCTGTCTTCTAATCACTCAATTCACCTTATCATCGAATCTTTGTACCTGTCAGTTTTTGAAAGTACAAAGGACGATTGCATCATCTTCGGAGGGGTGTGATCGCGATAACAACAATGGCTGTTGTGTCTTTGTAGGTACGACTGTTAATGATTCATTTAACGTCTTTTACAAATATAAGCTCGTCAAAACCCAAGGCTCGTTTTCTTAATTCCGGCTACTGTGAATGAGAAATGAACATAGATTTGGCAACTATCAGTGCATCAAAAGGAATGAGCGCTCATTTGTGATCAGACGGCTACTAGTCGTCTGAGATTTGTTTTTAAGCGTGGTTCTGATCTTGATAATGCCTCTAACAATGACAAAGTCAACGAAAAGACATATTTTCAACAAAAAATCGTCGTATAGATTGACTAGTGTAAGTAGCTCGAAACCTGTAAACGTCTTACCTGTAAGGGTCAGAATTGTGACAAACCACCAGTCCATTTCTAAAACGTAGTCATCAATCGCGGCGCCCGACGTCAGAAAAGCTTCGAGAAAGTCTAGTACACTTTAACAATCGTGTAGATGTAATCATGTCTATGTCTCGACAACAATAGGTGATGTTAAGGTATCTATCAACTTTGCAATGTGTGACTGAAGGACGACCGTTGGGGACCACACAGGCAAACCCTATTGTTGCATCATCTAAGTATTCTGAGAAAAAGGTAAATCACCTCCCGGGAAGAACCATTCTATTTTGTAGGGGTTGAAGGGAACAAACTCTCCATACATGGAAGCAAATTGGGTTTTTGCCGTCCGTTTTCGTTTTATCCGTTTTCGACAGTAATTTCATTCTATTCGACGCATTTGACTACCTCTAATTTCGATCTCCTTGCATTGAAGCGCATGCTCACTTGATTTTTCCCATTAATTCATATTGGCTTTGTTTTTTTGCGACATATGCAATGAAATTTCAGTTTTTCTCACGCACTTGCTGCGTTACAAAATTCTGATTACCACTTAGATTTCTCCGAAATACTTACTTCCGTGCAAACGATTGTTCCATTTTACTTGTATGGGCATGTCAAGTTCCATATCTGCCATACCAATGCCATTTGATAGGCGTACAGAGAGACTGTCACGAGATTTAAGGTAAAAAGGGTGCGCCAATCTATCGTATCTTATATCGGTTGCGTTGATACGCTATTATCTCGTGTTTGCATTGACTGGATTTTTTCACAAATCGACTTTTCCAGGTTCTGTTGTGATGAAAATATTAATTTTCCACCTGACCATCAAATAAATATATTCTGATGTCCACAATTTAGCCACAGTGATTCTTCCGTGACAATTTGGTGAGTTTTTTCCAGATTGAATGTACACATTCCGATTGAAATATGAAATACTGCAGCGTATTTTGGACCTACTCACAAAAAGTTACATACACATTCAAATATACAACGGGGCTTTGTTATGTATGACTGCTTGATCGCAATCTGACTACCAAATGTAAATTGAAAGAATAATGATTTTGACTAAACTGCAGTAAGTATGCCCTCGTATGTATGTTCCATGCCGTGTGTCTTTTGTGCAAAAACACTTTCTTTGGTTGGTTGGTTGGTTGGTTGGTTGGTTGGTTGGTTGGTTAGTTAGTTGGTTGGTTGGGTGGGTAGGTTGGTAGTTAGGTAGGTATAGAATCCCTGACATTTCGCAGCCAAATAATATATGTATTTCGCATAGACATATCGACTTATAGGTTTATTGCTAAAATGTTATTTTCCTTTCTATCAAGTACGTCAAAACGACACGCTTTTACAAACTTACCTTATGCCGTTCTGTTTTCGTCGTACACAATGTGGCCATTCAATTATTTAATTCATTCCATTTTAACTTGATGAAAACGTATATTATTTGGTCCAGACAAGTAATTTAACATAAGTTATAGAATGTATTTCGCGCACTAGATATTGCTTATCGTGTTAGATTTGGCGGGGATTTGGCCGATTGGTGTTGTGGGCTAAATTCGTTTCTAGGTGATTTGGCGACATTGTGGCAAGATGTAAGCATACAACAATTGTCGAATATGTCAAACCGTGAAGACTTTGAAAAATTATATTACTACAGAGCCTTGTTGGTGGCGGCATCTGCATCCGTTTGGTCGTCATTTGCACTTGGTTTTACTTAAAATTATTTTCAAGTGTCGACCATATAAAACTTAATAGCGTGGAAAGGAAAGGAAGGAAGGAAGGAAAGTAGGTAGGTAGCTGGTTAGCTAGCTAGCTAGCTAGGCAGGCAGGCAGGCAGGCAGGCAGGCAGGTAGGTAGGTAGGTAGGTAGATAGATAGGTTGGTAGGTAGGTTGGTAAGTAGGTAGGTATTACCATTGATATCTATTGTTTCGTTGCATTAATGAATGACAATTCAGTTCATGAAATCATACCTTAGTAAGGTACAGAAATAGAGTTTACTATTGTACAGACATTTTAAGTCATGTCAAATATTGACCACATCTCGCCATAATCGTTATTTTATACTCGAGTTTATGCTTGATACGGAATACGACATCCCACACAGTTTGTCGGATCTTGACAACTAAAAGCAGGATTATTATGACGAAAGAAGGAGAAACAAACCAAAAAAAATACGTCTAGAACGAAACGTCTTTTAAAAAGAAGCAGAATATCTGTTTGACAATTGAATTAAATTATTCCAAATGAAGTGAAGTAAATTTCATCGCCACAAGTAAAGACACTGATTATATGTGATATCCTATAGGTATTTATAACATATTGTTCCTGACGGAAGTATTTCTACTGTGTCATTCTTTGTTAGATACGACAAACAATACATCAATATATACGCGCATATAGCATCAGATTTCGTTAAAGACAAAACATTATAATAAGAGGAACTATTTCTTTAATAAATGTTTTCACAGGAAAAGGAAGTCTAGACGTCTGTGGAAAATTTTATTTAAGAAATGAAGTCACTGTGATTTTTTAACCGGTACCTTATATCGATTTCAATACCATGCACATTCAGGGGAAGAAATTAGTGGCTTGCTGAATAATGCTACAAAACTTTACAATTTAAGATTGTTAACAAAACTTGTTAACAGGGAAGTGATCTGTAAATACCTATATCAAGAGGACATCCTGTCTTTGAGACACGGGGTAATTTTTGGAGATTCTGAACAGATATAGAAACAGACACATTTGTATATTTTGAAAGAGGACATTATGTTTTCAGTGGAATGTTGTGCGGAGCACAGGTGCTTGCCTCACACTTCGATCCCGGGCATTCCATCGACTATCCAAGCAACGCTGTTAGCAACTGTCATGCTAAGGATGAATGAAGTCATAACCCTTGCCTTGCTGAGATCGGAGATCTTTTACGTCTTCTGTCACAGCTTGTCGCAAAAAGAAATATATAATATGTTACTTTATGGAGTAATGTTTGACAGCTACTTGAGAATAAACACAAGGTCACGTTATCCGGTGCTGCATCGATTGTGACCATACGAAACAATACTTTGTCAAGTGATTTGATGAGGTCAGCGACATCGGAGCCAGTAGCCATCTGAGTATCACCGTTATTTTTTGTGGTTCTTCCTCTAAGTTCCCCCTTTACTCGGATAGCCCCTTGATTTTTCCGCTGTTGATAAACGTGCATTCCAGCACGTGCAATGTCATCATCAATGATTCCGCCAACGCCATGGGCAACTCCCTGCTCATCCTCACTACACATTCGACGAATTCAGTTGCGTTGTTTCCCAACTCTCGCTGCAATTTGATAAAGGTGTGTCTCGGCGCTAGTTTGTAGTGGTGACACATGGCACTGAGTCAAGATTGCAAGCTGTCTCGTTCTATGCAGGTCAATTCCGGTTAGTTGAATTATTAGATTTTAAACCCGTACTATGAGCGAAACAACTGGGAACCAGGTAGTTAATTAGTATCAAAATGGCACTTTGGTCACATTACGATTAAAATCAATGAAGTAAGGGAAATGCCGCAGTTCACAACATGGATGCACAGTCCAGTCTGACATAGGGAGTGATTTACCATGTAAATATCAATACATCTGATCCAGTGACCAGCAGATATTTGTGTTGTTAAGTTCTCGCAATAATTGACTAACAGATTACACCAGTAAGTTTCACTGTTGTCTATTTATCTCGTGTCGTGTTTCGTGTCGTGATGCTTTTTATCAGAAACAAATTATGTTGTAACTATTCATGGCAAAAGGCGTGCTATGTTCGTCTAACTACTTTTGAATTCCTATTTTAAATACGATGGAAAGAAATTTACAGTAGCAGTTTTATAAAGCTCGTCTCCTGGATGCATTTTGTAAATTATTTTTAATGGTACTTTACAAGGTTTAACCTCTGTCTAATCTACAAATGTGTTGTTTAGGGGAACAAAACTGTTCTAACTACCGTTTATATCAGCCAGCATTGTTTCGCGGTCACTTGACATACAGACTGGTTAATAAATGACCTTCGATCACGGATTTACCACAACCCGTCCTTCTACAAGCGTGACCTCACTGAACAAGAATAATTGGTAGTAAGCCATATTGAGAACTATAAGATTTCATTTGAATAAAATTAATAACATATAGCACTTAAAATCATCAATTGCACTGTGCGTACTTGGTTTAATGACTACAAACCATGTCAATTGAAGAATCCGAAAGCTAAGAAACAGTCTCTATAGTGAGTTTTCATCACGCCACATGGCTATATATTTGTAAGTCAAAGTTGATAAGAAATGCGCGCACACATAAGTGATCAACAATCATTTTAATGACAACCATGGTAATGACACTGAAGTGTTGTGTTACACATAATGTCAAGGTACTGAACAAAGGCTTTGACTTTCCGCGAACTCGTGACGGGTATAGCCTTTTGAGTTTCGGTCTCGTAGACGTTTAACGAAGACTGTTGATAGAGAAAAGCTAGAATAGTACAATAACAGACGCCATCTACGCGTAAGCTTTACGAGAACAGAGGTACAAATACTCCCAAGATTAGTGTTACATGTTCTAGTATGTAGGAAATTTGAGAGGTCGAAGGTTGACAGTTTGTTTCGTACAAGGATTGTACGGCGAAATATCAGTATTGACTAGATGATATGGTAGAAACAGCACCACGAGCCATGTGCTCTGCTATTCACATATAGTACATAAATTCCATTACGTTTGTTACTATCCACTTCGTGACTCGCACTTTGATTTGGTTCCTGTCAATAGCACATCGATGATGGGTTCTGAAATAGAATAACGTTGTTGAAATTTAATGGACACATTTAAATACCACGTATTCGCGGATTCACGTCCCGCAAACAGAAATTACTTAAACAGAGAAATAGTTGCATATAAGGTCAGTGTTACATTAATTGGAAGAACAGGGACTGTTTATCGTAATATAAAATTGTGTAATATACATGACATGATAAAATGACAGAACATCGACCTCGAACATTCTTGCAACTTCCTACAACTGTGAATATTGGCAATGTTGTATGTCAAGTTCCAAAAAACTTGAAATATTAGATTTTTAAAACAACTTCATGTTGCCCAAGTACAATAATCTTAAACAGTGAAAACTGCATACGTACTATAGTCATTTGCTATCCCGTTGTTTACGCTGCCAGTGGACCTGTTATTCTTGGTATTGTCCTTGCGAAATATTAAAAAAGGAGAATGATGAATTTGTGCTTTTCAAATTGTTAAAATCATCATATCGAATACATGCCGTTTATGACATCGAAAATTCTTATCACGACACAGTTTATTATGGATTTGTTTTTATGATGATGATGATGGTGATGACGACGATGACGAAAATGAGCACGTTCATGATCAAGATAACATAAAAAGACGTACATTTTGAAATACACTACTAGTTTTCATAAAGATCACCACGACGACTATTAACAGTGTAATCGTTCCGACCACCGGCAATAGTGTTATGTTTGGCGAATCTGACTTTCTGCTCAGTTCATCGGCCACTGAAAGTCAGAGGAAAAATAAAAGTAGTAACACTGTTCAGCAATAAATCAATCAATAAAATGTCATGCATACATAGAATGGATTGATAGATCCATACCTCAATCCATCCATCCATCCATCCATGCTAAAATGGACTAAATATCATCTCTAATTTGCATCTAGTATAAATAAATTGTTTTGATGCAGAAATACTTATTGAGACAAGAAAAAAGAAACATTACTGATATTTTAGAGTTTAACATCGTGTGAAAGTATAGAAATACTACAGGAATATTACTAAATGTGTTTCTCGTTTTCAATTTCTTTATTTCTTCAACTTTTTTTTATTTTCTTGCGTTATGCTATCATCTCCAATGTAGCACCTTGACTTGAGAAATTCAAATGTTTATAATTTTACGATTACTTGTAGTAATATCCCAATTTAAAAAAAATGAATAAGGATACACGGAGTTACCTCCATACCGACACATATAATGCGGGCCGTCTATGCAAACTGACAAATTTTAAAATAGGATGGGTAGTAAAAGTACAGAACTGAGAAGGGCATTTTAACTCACCGTGAACTTTAAGGTCCACTATACCCTTCACTATGATCATTGCCGGTACTGGATATCGTAACTCGGCAGTGATAGATATTCTCATCAGAAAGAGTCAAGTTTTTGATCGTGAGTGAGGGAATGTGATTGATTATGTACTTGTCAGGCTCTCTGTATTTTTCTAATCTATGCAAGAATTTCAGTGCAATGAACGCTCCGCTATTCTCTGTCCATCTAACCCATTCCAACGTGACGTCTGACCGAACAGATTCAATCGGACACTGGATATTCACATCTTGGCCAACATAGGCATGTACTGTCGTTGTCTTTACCTCCGTAACAAAGCAATTTACGAGCTCGAGTGATACTGAAAAATAAGTATTTCATTTCTGTAAAGCAGCTAAAAGCTATCTACATATTTAATATAAAGTTTAAAGTTGTTAACCGAATGAATATTTACCTCATTAAGTTGAACTCTAACAAATTTGCTCAGATTATCAGTAATGTGGCATAAAACCTAAGCGAAGAAAAGGGTCGATATGCAGTTGACATTTCAATTTTAGGAGTTTTTAGGAGGCTTTATGACTCTATGGCCGAATACCACAACACCACTCTAGATATTGAGCCTGACAATGGTCTATTTAAGATAGTATTTACTCTAAATATCTCTCAAAACATGTACCGGTATTATGATTTGTATAGACCACTAGAAATTTAAAAATGTTGATCAAAGTGGAACAATGGTATGACATTTCAGATGCATAATAGACATACATTTCTCAAGAGGCTACGACCAAAAAAATCATCTATTGTTTGTAATTTTCCGGAGATTTTTTCCAAAGTTTCATTTACATCTAATCTTGTATCCTTAAGTTTCGAAACGAATAACAGTAACGCTGGTTTACAGCTATCGATACATCCAAAAGCACGAATAGTAAGTACGCATATTCAAAGCACGGTCGTCAAGATAAAACCATGCAACAATTATGACCTTAATTGTGTTGTCTTAACGGAAACAACTCTTGACTAGAATACACACAATACATTATCCTGATTGACTCGGTTCGCAGAGGAACTTTGAAAATGTTCTCGTCTTCAATTTTAACGACGGCTTTTATATATCCACACAACTCTTTTCAATTCTCCTTAAAACCATCGTATCGTAAAAACCAATAAATCTGAATTCAGGTAAAACACGCCTCCGGGATAGATATTAGGACGCTCAAATTTTTACAATGCTTTTCTGATCAGCAACTTGTGGGGGCTCGTTTTAATGCTCTTGGATGAAGAAAATTTTTCGGAGTCTTTAGTTTTTCGACAATCGAAAATATTACTCCTCTTCATTTTGCATTTCAAATATCGGTATATATAAGGTAGTTTGTTTTTCTAATACCAAACTTGGCACGGCGACCTCTGATATTTATTCTTTATTTTCCAAGATATTGAGTAAAAGTTTCATCAAAGAAAGTTTCAGAAAAATCGAGTATTGAACGTTTGCTACACACACTACCTTAATGTAATGTTTAAAGAAACCCAAATTTTCATCCGACAAATATCGCCTTGACGTCACTCATTCACTGTGGACTGGATTTACGTGCAAATATGTAAAGGAATGAATACCGTTACAAAGTACTATTCTAACTTGACAAACAATGGAACATCGCATTAGGTTTGAAAACAATACGTACCATGGTCCCTAGTGTCTGCGGTATGTCTCATAAAACAACAATGAATGTAATGACCCTTACTCCCCTAACCCATCCACTCATAGTGAATTCTGCGTATCTGTCACTAGTACAGAGGGCTATTGCGTCACCCTATAAAGTGGCGTGATCGACACAATAAAAAACAATGGCATTTGTGTCCCCCTGAAATGCTTGAGTAGCAATTTACCAAAACCCCTCTTCCTTTGAATAAAGGGACCCATTGCTATCTTTCATAATGTCGGCTGCTGTGAGTGATAAATGAATTTGATCTTATTAATTACGGCATATCGGAAAGTGTTATCATTTTTGTGTCATATGCATCCAGCAAGGGGAAAGTCAGCGAAGATAATTTTTTTCAACAAAGAATCAAAACCGACAAATTTGCACGTATATGTAGCATAAAAAAATTCTTACCTGTAATGATGAGGATTATGGTCCTCCAATCCATTTCTGTCAACAATATCATCATTTCTCACCTCCTTGAACTAGATAAGTTTCGAGAAAGAGCTATTTACTTATAACATCTTGCCGATGTGACCATGTCTGCATTAAATACTATACTGGATTGTGCAGGGATCTGCTAACTGTGTGAAGGTCGGACGTTTGGTACCAAATGGGCAAATCCCATTGTTGCATCATCCAAGTATACTATGCAAGAGGTAAATCACCGCCTGGAGGGAACCATTGTATTTTGCAGGGGTTGAAGGGAACAAATTATCGAGTCACAGAAGCAAACTGAAGTTTTGCAGTCTGTTTTCCCTTATCCCTTTTCGACTACAATTTCATTTGATTCGAGTATACCACTAGCCTTACTTTTTATTCCGTGCTCGTGTAAATATAATTTCCTTTATTCCATTGACTCTATGTTTCCGAAATATTTATCATATTCAGTTTTCCTCAGGCACTTGTTGTGGAATAAGTCCTAATGTCTAAGAATCATCCACTTAATAGACAACCTTAGCGTCTCCCTTTTGAAAATGGGGAACATCACAGAGACCTTTTTGCAGCTTGTATATCCTTTAAAGGAGCGAAAGAAAGAGTGCCATTAGGAATGAATCATACTCAAATGTGTAACGCCAATAGATACTTATTCATCTGCTCACTATCCATCAGAAAACGGAGGATAGGTTTGATTTTAACATTGGGCGTTATATTATTTAGGAAGAAGCGGGTTTTTTTTCTGAGGATTTGTAATTTTTGTGTTCAGGGTCTGACTTAGTTTAGCTTTTGTAAAATATGCAGTCATTTCTGCATGTTGTAAAGCGTTAGTGCTACTTTTTATGTGAAGCGATTTGACCTGCATGACGACAATACTATCATTACGACCGTTTGCAGTCTCAACCGATTAGACTTATGTGAAAGCTTAAAATTGGAATCTGCGTTTGTGTGGTGTGAACACAATAGGGAAGTTTTCGACCGGAATATCTCTCGCGTCATCTCGTCATCCATAATTTTGTGAAGGGGCTGCTAAGCGACAAGTGCATCCACCCTCACATAAGCACGATTGGTCAATACAAATACTGAACTCTTCGCATTGATTTCAACAGAAGCTGCCGAAGTACAAAGGTGATTGTGTGCGGTCTTTCGATTTCTTCTTCCGCCTAATTTCTTTGTTGTTGGTTCTTAGAAAAACTTACATTTTGACTTCAGGAGAGGTGTATTGTTAGCATCAAGCGGTAGGTGGTGTACGCCATATAAACAGGATGTCATTCCGACAGTAAGCAGTTAAATATGCCCACTCTTTTTCCTGTTTGGCTAAAATGGAGTGGGTGTTCAAACAAAACATCTTTGCACGTCTTTGCGATGTAAAGTCCCTTATATTATATTTTCCAGTTACTCTAAACACGTGAAGTTGCCCTAGGCATGATAGACTGAAACAATAATTCCACATTATATAAATTTTAGTTAAATGTACATGCCATCGAAAGTACCATATAACGACATACCAATTTGCTGCTCGTGTTATGTTGTTGAATCCGTAAGTGAAGTAAGTAGTTTGAGTCTATATCTACATAAATATGATTGGAGGTGAACTCGACTGAATAATTAAAGTCATAAAATAACAGCGGTGCAAGTTTGCAGATTATTGAACGATTTTACGAGTGAAAAATTCCATCTTAACATCAAAGCACACCTCCTGCGATCTGACAGCCACTGGAAGATGTAAGGACTTGAAAGGAACAAACACTGTCTCGAGTTGGAGTCATGCCGTACTCGATAAAACATGGATACTGACTACGGTTACTGCGCTTTCATGCATACCAACTCCAAAGACGTCCGATATGCATGGCAGTTTACAGACTGGGACTCTCTCTATCGGTCGGCCAATCCTCCAATCCGATGTCAGTCAGCAATGAGATATGCCAGAAACTATTTTATTTTCACTCAGTATATGGACAGTGGCTACATTCTCGTGTGTTTTGTTTTGCTATGCGATCCCATGAGGTCCACAGAGGGCTACATGTCTGCAGACATTGATCGCATATCCCACATTAGCTTTAGGTCATGGCACAAGGGTGATATTGTGTCAAGAAATCAATGTGAATTAAAATTTAGTTTGCTCTGCTATTCAACTTTACTGCAAGGTGACCATTTTATCTATTTGTTTCTTTGCTTATTTATTTATGTATTTATTTATTTATTATTTATTTATTTATTTATTTATTTATTTATTTATTTATTTATTTATATTAAAAGTCATAACTCATAACTGTGAACCTCGTTTTTTTGAATTTGGTGCATTGACAGCATATTGTAGTGTACATACGCATGGCAGTTTGCTTCATGATACAAACAGCTGAGATACCAAGGTGGTCATTATGTGTCATTCTTAACATGTCTGAAACGCTGACAGTTAGACCCGTACATATCTTAATCAATCTTAATTGCACTTGAAACAAGAGTTGTATAATGAAATGTATACATAAATATAAAATTCCAATATTGCCTCCTGGTACTTGTCACTTCTTTAAATATACAAATTAATTAGGCCAACAGTTGCTTAATATGCATTAACCGATTTTAATGAATTGACACAGTTAAGAAAACGTAAAGTATCGTGCTGTACATTTGAATGTCATTCCCTTCTCTGATATGGAACAGAATATGGCCACCAGGTAGTCATTTATGCTGTACAGCTGATAACTGTAATTGCATTATCAACTCGGATATTTGTTTTATAGGACATATTGTCATACTTCCCTTGTGGGTTACAGGTATGCCTTTAAGGAATTTGATAGCCTTTTCAGTTTCTAGGGGTGATCGGGTGGTAAATTGTTGTTGAATGTATCGAACGCTAGTCACCACCCTGACTTCTTCGAAAGATTGACTCACTTGATAGAATTGTTTCATTTATTTGTTTACGCAGGGTGTGCCCAAACGCGGGGTGCGCCAAATCCATTGTGTATGATATCAAAAAACTCGGGTTGCGCTGATACCCCATTGTTTTGTCATTCATTGAATAGTCTTTTCCAGGTAATGTATTCTATAGAAAAACTCACCTGTGCTGATAAAAGCAATCAATTCATACTTAATAAATTATCTTCTAGTGCCCGCAGTTTGGCCGCGGTGCGTTTTCAGCGATACTGAGATGTTTACCATCCGATCCCAGATACCCATTCCACTTACTGAGTACTGAAATTTACGTTGGCGTCTACTCGTTAAAGGTGTATTTGAATTCATCAAGTCCTAATTGTTACGAACGACTATTTCGTAGCGATCTGTTTATCAAATATTCATTCGTAGTGTAAATATTCAAACTGCATTGCAATATATGGCCTGACATATGGCCCTGAAGAAGTAAATGAGATGTTAGCAGCAAGGTGAATGACAAGGCTTGTATTTTTGTGCAAGGAAAAACTCTTTGAGGTATTTAGGTAGGTATTTAAGCAGAAATTTATTTATTTATTTATTTTATTCTATTTGACCAGGCGCAACAAGCTTGCGCCCAATTACAGTTCTAGCAAAAATAATAAAAAATATACAGTACAAAACATAAACAAGGAAACAAATAAATAACAAACAAGTGACAAAAAGAGGAACAAAAGTTGCAAAATTAAGACGAATAAATCAAGTTAAATAAAAATCTGCGGAATTTACCGTAGCTACAATTAAAAATATCAAAAGTCTGATTCGGTAAAATTGTATTTAAAAATTTCATTGATCGTTGTAGCAATACACACGAGTGCACATTATTCTTAGATACTGTTGGTTTAAAAAGCTGTACAGAGCGTAAAGAACGGGAATGTACATTAAAACATATTCTCTAAAAATTTCAGTACAATTATATAAACGAAACATACATTTATTTAGGTTTTAGTTATTCATTTATTTATTTATTTATTTATTTATTTATTTATTTATTTATTTATTTATTTATTTATTATTTATTTATTTATTTAGGTAGGTAGGTAATTAGAAGGCAGGTGGGTTGGTAGATAGCTGGCGAAGGAAGTTTAATATTTTTAATTCATTGCTGTTAACAATAAATAACTATTGAATTCATGGTATCGCATCATTTGTGGTGTAAAAATATAGTTTACTGTAACATTGAATTTAACTTGAACACTTTTGTAAATATGCAATGAAAATATCAATTATATATCGCAATCTTGGAAAAGTCATGGACTTTGACGTTTAAAGTCTTGTCAAATATTGACTACATCTTGCCACTATTACTATTTTTTTCATTGGAGATTGAATGTATACTGTGTGAAATGAGTGATCGCACAGTTTGTCGGATATAAATAAAAAATATCGCACACGACAGTATGTCACTATTTTGAGACGATGTTTCTTGGAAAAGCTTAAACAGAAGAGAAAGAAAAAGTGATGGTACTCGTTACGTAAATTTTTGATATTTCAAATTGTCAGCTCTCTTGAAACAACGTTGAAATTCACGACCTATCATTTGCTGATCGAGGTTGACTTGAAATGATATTCCTTGCATGAGTTTTCGTTTGTTGATATTTCTCTAGGATCAAGGATAAATATTCATTTTTTTGCACTTAGTTTTATCCACTGAGAGTTTGTTGAGATCAGGTTTTCTGAAGCAGTTGTTGATCTTTCTGCCAAAGTCTTTCACCGGCTGACAGTTCACTTGGTTTGAGATTTCATATAATGTTGACCTTTCCAAAGTGTCATTCATTGAAAGTTCTTCTGGATCAAGGATGACGTATACACAGTCTTCTGCCTCGGATTTTCGCTTGTCAAAATCTCTAGAAGATCGGGTCCATTGAAATTTAATGATCCTACCCCTACAGCCTTTCACCAGCTCAAAATTCTCCCAGGCAGAGGTTAGCTCACCGAGGAGGGTATTCATTTACAAAATTAAATGGTATCCCTGCGGTGCATGCTACAGTCTTTCACTCGGTGAAAATTCACTTGCATCGAGGTTGATATACAAATGGTCTTCAAAATATTCCATCTTAAGATGTTCCTAATGCAGTTATAGGAAACAGGAAAATGTGTAGATATGACAGGCCATAACTATGGTAGCTGCTAGATTTACATTTCCATAGAATTCCCCTCTGTGACGTATCGTGTACTACATACGTCACATAGAATTCCCCTCTGTGACGTATCTAGTACGGGATAAAAATTCTCAGGGATAAAATCATCTCGGTAACTTGTAACATATCCGAGATAATTATGAAAACAAACACCAGATCAGATAAAACTTTCAAAAATTCGTCATAAACTTTTACATTAATTATTTTTAGTTTTACATATGACCTATGAACAAAGATTCAGCTGGGTTTATTTATTATAGCAACGACAACGGTTGTTTTTGCTGTCAGTCTTGTTGTCATCATCGTCACTGTGTCATCTTCTGTCGATCTGATCCTCAGGTAATAATACAGTCATATTTCTTCAGTGACGGTGATTTTCAAGTTCAATTACATTTGAAAGCAATCGAGAAATAAGAAACGTTCTGTAGAATATTATGTTTTGACTTGCATCTATACTGTATGTCGGCAACATTGTATTGTCATTTTGAAAGTAGCGTTCAAAGATATCGTTATTTTAGAAACCTACCTGTTCTGAATGATCGATGATGTCACGTAATCTTACACAAAGGTCTGAAAACGACGGCCTGTCGTCGGCATTCTTGTTCCAACAATCTATCATTATCTTGTATCTGACGAAATCAACCATATATTAGAAACCACGAATAAATTTTAATATGTTCTTAGGTGTTAACACGTGGAATGCCTTTTTCATCAAATTACCTCCCGTATAGACGAGCCCAAAAGTCGTTTACCATTTTCCAAGCGTTCGCTACTGCCACTCGCTCTGCACGCGGGTTTCACTCTCACACTTCAATCAGGGCGACAGTCTACTGGAGTGTACTCCAATTTACTCTTTTGTGATATTTATAAGCCCATAGACTGAAAGAAAATTTACCTCCGTCCCATGCAGATAACCGGCTTCCAGCAAATTGTAATAGAAAGAATAACACATGTAATGTATTTTCTACAGCTGCTTTTTGGTAGCCATAAACTTAGCTTAAGCCTTCTACACTCTGTATATGCAATTTATTGTAGATTAATTGCAGATCAAACATTCGTTATCAGCACTACCAGTGGGAGTCTATCATATGCAAAATGACTTCAAAAAACTTTTGAACACAGAGACGTAGAACAGAGTCACTTCAAATTTTAAATCAACTGATGAATATTCAACGCACATATCTTCACTGCAGTGTCCAGGTCTTGGTATTCTGTAGCCCCTTCTGAGTTTCTCTATCACGTCCTTTGCCATCAAAGCTCCATAAGGGGTAGAACCTGTAAATTTAGATCGACAATTCTTAGTATTCATTAATATGTTCTACTGCATATATTATGTTTAAATGTATAAAACTGCACACGTTGAACATTCATCAATTTAATGAGTCATTTACTTCAGATGTCTTCCAGATTCCAATGATTACGCTGATCCTGAAAATACGCCTTTCCAACAAAAAGCGCTTTGCCATTTCAACTAGGGCCGAATATGCACACATTGCAGTTCAAAAGCTGAAAATATTGCCATCAAAAAGTATTTCTTTTAAAATTTATACTGAAAACATAAGAGGGCATCACATTGCACATTGGATAATTTCAGATAGAAAACCTGTTACATAAATAAATGTCTACAAAGAACCATTTTTCTGCCAGCTCCTTCAGAAACCTTACCGAGTGTTACGATTTCCCAGAGTACAACTCCATAAGACCACACGTCACTCTTGGTTGTGTACACGGAGTCAATGAGCGATTCTAATGCCATCCATCGGACTGGTAATCGACTCTGAAATCATTTATACGATGGTTTACTGATTTCATCGTACGAACATTTGACATGTGATTTGAAAAGTATTAGAACTGTTTTCACTTCAGGTCTAACTTTTCTTTCTAAGTAATCTACGAAACAGAAGTTAAGCTTTCTTCTTATACCTACTACAATGTAGAGGTAGCTAGCGATCATTCGTTCATTAAGTAAAAAGTTATGACTCTTTTCAAGACTGTCATGCCTTATCAACATAATTAAACTGTGATTATAGCGATATGCTTAACATAGAAGGAAGTATATCAGATTTCGTTCAAAAGTATGTGCAGTGCTTTTCTACTTTCTGACCCATAATATCGTTCTTCAAAGGATAATATGTATTTCCTCATAATCTTTTATAAATCTAACGCATCATTTGTATACATGAGTGTCATCGTCTTTTAAATTTTCAAAAACGTATAAAATCTTCAAAAAAAGAAAACACTGATCAAATCACTATCGGTAATACATGCAAACGTTTACAATTTTATGTCTTTTGTAGTAAATTCGTCATACACGATAAGCATGAGGACGTGAAATTTCATAATATTTTTGAAAAAATGCGATAGAAACTATCCCTTTAGGCAATGAATTTACTGAGTTTGAAAGTTAGTGAATAATGAACTGTACAACCTGAAGACGAGACAAGTTTACCGACTTTACATGGAAGAATGATTTGCCCAAAAGTTCTGCACCTAACATGTGATAACTCAATACTGTTTTGATCACTCGGTGTGCATACTTGTTAATCCCATGCCTCAACAATCTTGGTTCAAAGGTCACGCGTAGGGTTAAAGTTTCTGCTATCTAAAATTTTTCTTGCGTTGCGAACACTATACCTGTGATTTTCTCTCGTAGACGTGTACGCCACTGACGTCACGAGCCAAGCCAAAGTCGGAAATCTTACATGTTTTACCTTCGCCGAGCAGCACATTCCTTGTCGCCAAGTCACGGTGGATGCACTGGAAATAGCAAGACGGAATGCTAATGATTAACCAGCAAAAACTTTAAATTAAGAGGTCTACTATCCTTCACCTGTGTAGTTTCCAATGTTT
Organism: Ptychodera flava; assembly: GCA_001465055.1. Lineage (NCBI taxonomy): Eukaryota > Metazoa > Hemichordata > Enteropneusta > Ptychoderidae > Ptychodera > Ptychodera flava. The sequence goes on along the minus strand of LD351928.1, from coordinate 111,694 downwards.
TGAAGTTTCAAGCTATTAACTTTAAAATTAAAAAAAAATAATAGTATTTAGGCTTACTATATATGTTCAGTAAATTTGACTACAAAAGTTCATTTTAGATACACTTTAGATTACTCCATCGGCATTAAAAGTTATTTTCAAGGTTACTGACTGAAGTTCTTCGAGACAAGCTCCTAATGTAATCATAAAGCATGGTGTATAATGCAGATTATTTGTCTATATGACGGGAAAGGATCGGGTGCACACACACGGTTTTTCGGAATTTCTTGTGGAGCCGACACAACTTCTCTGCTGAAGAGTTTTGGTCGTAAACAATTGTGGGTTAATAACCATCACATTGGTTCAAAGATCACCAATTATAACCAGTGTCCAATCATAGAACCTCGAGGGTCTATGGTCCAATTTAGTTTGGGATGATAAAACTACTTTATTCATACGCACTGCCAGTATATGCGTACTTGCTAGGTATCGATTGCCCATCGAGTCAGAATGCAGCCACAAAGAATATTTCTCATATAAACGGTGTCACTACAGGAGTCAGTGATAACGAAAGAATACCCAAAAACCATGATGGTATCACTGTTCAGTTTACTTTTTAAGGCAAAAGTTTGTCGAAGTATGGTTGGTCATATGTAAGAGCTTTTCACGTGTGAAATGTCCGTCATGTCCTGTAGCACCTTAATTTTGGGAAAAACCACGACAGAATTACCTGAATGGATGAAAGAAATGCCATTCCTTTCGCAATCTGCCACGCTAATTTCAGAAGGTCTGATGGTGTAATATCTCGACTTCTTGGATGTAAATTTTGATAGATACATTCTGAACGACTTTTTCGAAGGTTACTCTGCAGACTGCCATACCGCACATACTCCAGTATGATATAAATTGGATCTAAATTATGAAAACCAGTTAAATCTGATTGATAATACATGTGGATCATTGAACGACAAGTATCAGCATTGTGTTGGAATTTGAGGTAGATCACATTTTATATTGTATGTTTTGTCTTGTTATGCTGTATACATTAATCATTAATCTTTTTTATCATACCTTTTAAGGAGTCACAAGATACTACCTTGACAACATAGGCTTTGCTTAAAGAAAAACATACATAGATATAGTAATGCTGAATGTTTGTATTTCGTTCTTATCGCCCAGGTATGCCAAAGTTAAGTAGGCATGTACCCTAAATTATATTGGAATTGATATAAATACATAAAATAGTATGGCAAGAACAATCGATCCTTCACTTTCAATATTTCCTAAATATGACGTCAACACTCGTACGGAAAGCAGCAATGACATTTAATGCAACGGGGAAAATACAATAGTAGCATGTTATCAACAAGCTCAAACCGAGTAACTATGTAAGGTAGCAAGCCAACATTTGACCATCTATGTGGTACAAGAGGAAGTAAGCATTCATTACATGAATTCATTGCAAAGTTACCTTCTTTGGTACAGCATCCCAGAAGTGAAACAACATTCGGATGGTAGACAGTAAATGACTTCATGATGGCCAACTCTGTTAGGAAATTTATTTTGTCTTCTGACGCTGCATTTTCTGTGAAAAATGAAATATCTTGCTAAGAATTGCATTGGAACATTTCAAACTTTTGTACAAAAATGTGAAAATTGTTTTCAATAAAGAATAGAGTAAAAAGAGAAACGGATATTTCTTCTATTAATTTGCAGTGTATTCATTAGTTGAAAGCACAAGATAGCTGTCTTTAGACTTTTTAGCCGACTTGTAAACTTTCAACCGAGATAATCGGCTGCTTTTCGTTTTTGATTAGAATCAATTTATTTTTCTTATGTATGTAAGGAAGTGTTCACTTATAAGGAGGGGTGGGCCAGGGATTTGGTACGTAAATTTTTCTTCGGGAGGGTCACATTTTGCATTCGCCAGTTGAACGAAAGAAACTTAAATTTAAAAGTAAACGTTTTCCGTAGCAAAAACTGAAATAGCTGTCCAAGAATATGTACGAATATTACATCCTTCAGGTCTAATACCTCAATGTGGCAAAGACAACACTTGCACGAGGGCATGTGTGTGTATATTAATATTTATCCGTCTGTCTATCTAGTACTCCATATGGTATATAAGACTGACTAACACACACACGCACGCACAAATGTGCAAATAATTCAATCAAATTTAAAGCAAAACTATAATTTCTCCCGTGCAAAACCGGCTAAACTTGTGCGTTTATGTGTTTGACAAATGATAGAATAAATTTGTTACAGCAGGTTGGCAAGAAGCGCTTTTGTGCTTATTTAGCAAATGTGATATACGATATGATATAAATACCAGTTCACTGTATATAGGCGTCTATGGAGACGTCTAATAAATTCTTTTTCAAAAAAACTGACTTAAAGTGTGCATTTACATATGCTTGATTATGAATGTACTTGGCAAGTTTATGGTTGCTGCAGTGTATCTATAATCAACAAATGTTATATTGAAATTTCACCCAAAATATTAGTTAACTACATATGGGCATCTATGGGGACATTAACATTTTTTATCCAATATGAAGCAAACTATATCTTTCCATTTACATATTTATGAATTGTAATATACTAGATCCGGTTGGTGAAAGGTGCACTTGCATTCAGTAAATATTGTGATTTTACCCAAAGTTACCAGTTCAGTTTACATAGGGGTCTATGGGAAAGCATTTACGTATGCTTGATTGCTTGATTATTACAAAATGTACTTGACCAGAGTATGGTGTTTGAAGTGCATTTGTGAACACCAAATGTAAGTTGGAATTTCATCTAAAAAATATCAGTTCACTTTACATGGGTTACTCTGAGGAAAACTAAGCACAATGTTTTTATTCAATACAAACCTAGCTTTAACTGTGCAATTACATATGCTTGACACTTTATATGCCTCTACCTTAATAATATGACATCATATCAATTCCGGCAATCATTATCATTCAAGGCAAGTAAATCACCAGGTTCAGGAAACAAAACAAAAAAATACAAAGTAAAAAGGAGGCCACTGACAAAATCAATAGCATAATCTCAAACCATTAGTTAAGGTAGAACGCACCTCGGGGTCAGACATTTGGACTCTCAAACTTTTACAATTCTCTTCTGATATACCACATGTTGGGGTTCATTTTAAAGCTATTAGTAAAAGAAAACTTTTTACCGGCTTAGCTTTCGAAAAGAGTTAACACAAGGATGGCGGCCATTTTGAATTTCTAATATCGGTAAATCTTTTGTAATTTGTTTCTCTAGTACCAAAATTTGCACGGTGACCCCTTATTTTTATTCTTGATTTTGAAAGAGAATGATTGAAAGATTCCTTTCGGAAAGTTAGATCAAAAGTTTACGTCTTTCACTTTCGAGGTGCATACTACCTTAAGTGGTTACTGCGTTCAACAAATGTGATACGGAAATTTCACCCGAAAATGTAAGTTCAATATACACATGGATGTCTATCGGGACAAACTATTGAATTTTTCCAAAACAAACCTAGCCAAATATGTGCATTTATGTATGCTTTATCATTTATGTACTTGAGTAGGAAAGTTAGAAATGCATCTGTGTCCTATAAATATCATGTCGGAATTTCATCAAAAAATGTCAGCTCGCTTTACTACGGAGTCTCAGCTATTAAAAATGTTCCCTCCATAAGTAACTGGCTATATCTGTGCATTTATGTCTGTTTGGCAATTGATATCAATGTACATGACAAAGTTGGCGGATTTGAAGTGCACATGTGACTAACAAATTGGGACTGCATCCAAAACTATCCATTACTACACATCACTACATCACTACACATAGGATTGTCAATCGACCAACATAAACAGCTATATATAAACTGAGTGCATGTGCTCGATATGGTTGTAATTACAAGATTAGTATCTGTTCAGTGAGAGTGAGACCTATTGTGCTGTAATTTGAACAAAAATGTCAAATTCCAAAGTATAGCCGAGTGACAGGGTCATAAACGAAGGGATGTGAATAGGTGGTAGACGTGAGAGTCTCGTTGGCGAAGTGTTTCTGGTAAGGTCATACACACATTTAAATTATTCAAATTTTGAAAAGGGGATGTTACATTTTTACATATGCGCCATTCTGATTTCCCATTACCCATCTACTTCCTTTCATAATTAATGACAGTTCCCTTAACCAATTTAAAACGGCGAACGTGACAAGTATGCAAATAAAATACATAAATTCAGGGAAATAAAGGACAATATGTAAATGTGTTGTAATTGCCAGAAGTTCAGCAATTCATTTATCTCACCTCTGAGGCATTTGACTGCAACTTGAATATTACCACGTGGGTCATCACTGCATCTAACATCCGCCATCTTGACTTCTCCAAATTCTCCTCTTCCAAGGATTCTATTTTCATGCAAAAAGAGATTGCCTCGCGGAAACTCCCAACCATCAGAACCGGAAAATATATTGTAGTACAAAGGGTGTTTAGAGCTCGCCTCACCACCATTGACGTCACTGTCCATGTCTATCCTTACATCACATTTGCCTCCAGGGTCAAACGTTGGTCTTGAGTTAAGTGATACTTGTTCTTCCTATTTTGTTAAAGATGAAACCGTATTGTCTTTAAGAAAATACAACTGCTATTTGTTTTCCAATTATAAACATTCATGCCATAGACTTTAGAAGACACAACTGATGCCAAAGTCATTGAGCTCATGATGTGTTGCATAGTTTATATTTCCTTTACATGTAAAAGGAAGCAGTACACATAAATAAAGAACTTCCTTTCATATGGCGAAAAAGTAAGTTCCAATAATTAATTGCGACACGACATTTGTCAAAAACTTAAATTTACTGATATTATACTGTTACAAAAGAGTGCGTTTTGTGATAGTTATAAAAGACGGATTAAGAACAGATGTTTTTATAGAGCAATTGTCCATGTTATTGTTAGAAAAATACGTTCATACCATTACCTCCCCGACTTCCTCTGTCTTCTTTTGCTGAAAATAGCATATAAGTGTCGTCATTTGTAGGTTTCGTTTAATTTAATTATATGATAAATAGGATACTTAGTCAAATGTTATCGTTAATATGACTTTTATGATATACCAACTTGGCATTAGGCCAGTAGGAACATCCATAAAATAAAATCTGTGGTTCCTTTTCATCAAACATTAAACATCACAATGTTTTAAAGATAGGTTTCATTGAGTTCAAACCACTTTTGAAACCAAAAATAAAGATATGTTCTCTGACGTCACCTTTGAATTGAATCGTCTGTGATCATAGATTGTATCTATTGGAAAACCACCATAAGTTTTTTTTCAGTCTGCCGCTCAGTTCTGTCGACGTTTACTTTCATCATCTTAATGATTCCTTACCTTTGATCTTCCTCTCTTTCTACGTAAACGTATTAAGATGATAACAATAAGGAAAAAGGCAGTGGCTAAAAGGGCGAGAACTACCCATGTCACGGCTTGAACAGTGTTAACACCACGGTCACTGTTTCTATAATTAGGTGAAACTGAAAAAAAGCGTATCAATACGTGTGTCATATCTGTAATGAAAACATCAAATATTTTATCTTCTCTGAAAGCGGGTAAGTATCCTTCCGGTAATGCCAAACATGTAACATCGTCAAAAAATATCCCTTAATATAGGCCTACTGGTTTCGGAAACACATCTTTTTTTCTTCGTCTTTCACAAATTGACGACACCGTAAGTTTTAATCATCGCCTACTACAATAAAGATAGAAGTAGGGTTACACCATGCAACTTTTATCACATGAAGGCATTTACTTTTCCGATGTCATGTTTCAATTTCATGATAGTCGCCATTGTGCACAATAATAGAACATCTTTAACCAGTAGTGAGTTAAAGTGGCACTCCCACTTGGTAACATTTTTAAAACACATGTTTTTAATGCCAACAGTCGATATTTGACGTGGCGACTGCGCGCAAATCGCGAAATATCGATAAAAATATGCCTTCAAAAAAGTAAAAGTTTGAATTCCGGTGGCCCACCTAAATTCAGCTTCCGAACATCGAACGTTCGGCACTTGGGCCATTGTCAACTAAGCTATGGAGTATGAGTCTACGCTTACGCTGCTGTATGCCACAGTACCACTCGCGTCGGTGATCGGTCATACCCCCTGGGGGAAAGCCTAGTCTTACTGACTCTGAGAAAAAACGGAAAACAAAGTTTGATTCCACCAGAATTCGCATATGTGACTAGCACATTACATGCGGTTGATACATAGCGGCCGCCAAGTGGTATGCATAGACGCATGCCACGCGCGCGGCGTACTGTGTGGCAGACGACAAAATGTAGTCATCGGAGGCGGCTAATATTTGACATGTAAAAACTGATGTTTATGTGGTATTGGTTAAAATATAGTACAACTGATTTAGAATAATGAAAACGACAAAAACTAAGGAGAAATTTTACAAAACTTACCTGAGGTAATGGCATAATGCTGTTTATAAAGTCTTTGCAGGGGGAAGTAAATTAATTGCGTCGTTCGAACTTATTGTAGACTCCCTAGAATATCGTCAATCAGCACAACAACTAACCTTCGGGGGATTTCGGGTCAAAATCAGAAACGATCGTAAAACTTCGGGATGTGAAAAATACGTCCGGGAAATGACATGTTTATATCGATATCTCGCGATCCGCGCGCAGTCGCCACGTCAAATATCGACCATTGGCATTAAAAATGTGTTTTAAAAATGTTACCAAGTGGGAGTGCCTCTTTAAGGTAGTATGTTCCTCGAAGGTTTGCTCGAGCTTTCCTAAATAAAACTTTTAACCATTATCTTACCATATCATTAATAATATCGGGGATCGTCGTGCAAAATTTGGAACTAGCGAAACAAATTCCCCAACATTTTGCAATATTTAAGATTCAAAATGACCGCCATCCCTGTGTAAACTCGTGGGGATTCAATTTTGGATTTTCGAAAAACTATGACTCTTCTTTCTCCGGAGTTTTAAAATGAGCACCGACAAGTAGTAAATCAGAAAAGAATTATAAAAATTTGAGAGTCCTCGAGGACTCGAGGCACGTTTTACCTTAAGAGCAACCATTGCAGAGTTCAGCTATATAGCAAATGGCAAAATTTCAGAGGTTTCTATTCTTGTGACAATCAGTTGCAGTAGCTCGCTCAATAATCAGCCCCGTTCAACCAAATTCAATTTTGATCTCCGATAGTCTTCTAGAATATTACTTTACGAAAAACAGGAATATTTATTTGTTATTGAAATAAATGATGACCTGATGATTTTTGATTCAGTCAAAATCGTAATCACTATCTGACATGATACCAACGATTTTAATTACACTACCTGACTGCTGCGACGTAATGAGTTGAGATACTGCTGTCTCACTTGTGTGCCTTTTTGATATTACCTCATTGTCTTGAGTAGAATCTTCATTTTGAGATCCGTATTTCATTAAGGTACCGGCAGATTCTGGATTGTAATGAGTCGAAACGTTATGACTTGTTAATGAGGACAATAAACCATTCTTACGAGTATCTGTGAGAACATATACTGATCACTTCTCGTACAGAAAATATAGGACAATAAATACAATAATTTATATGTAGCGGGATGTATTTGATTGCTGAAGTGTAGCTCACTGTTCTAATGTCCCGGATGAGGATAATGAAAGCATTCTAAAGACAGGCACAAACAAGAACCGTCAACTATCTGCATACAACTATGTAAGTGTGCACGGAAAAAAGTTTCAGTCAATCACACGTTTGGAGGATACCACAAAAGGCAATTGAATTCAACGAAGGTCTCATAATAGTCATCACGAGGCTCCCACTAGGAAATTTAGCAAAATTGTGTGGTTTGATAATGGTATTATCTTGAAATAACGTGACTACAGAGACCGACTACGTCACGAACACCATAATTTGGAGTGAAAAACACTCTTCGCAATTTTTTGTTTCTTCTCCTTTTCCAACATTAAAGTTGATGAATATTCAGCAGGTCATGTTTCGAGCATCAGTGAATTCGGTTAAAAATTCCACACTTCGCAATATGGTTATGGACAAGCGTGATGATATTTATTAGTCAAAATCTTTATCTAGAAAAGTTGTATTTAGTAGACTATGTGGAGTTGCTTAAAGGTGTATGGAACAAGGCATGGCAATGCTTGGCATAGTATTAAAATATTGATTGTGCTAATTTTTGCAACATTTCTACAGATAGCGTGGTAAAACTCAAACTCACCGTAAACTCCTAGGCTGACCTTTTCTGTTACCTGATTGTTATCTTCATTATTGACGAAAATCCTGCATCGGTAAACACCACTATCAGAAGCAGCAATATTCACGATAGTGAGGCTTGGAGAATTGTTAATCTTAAATTTGTTTCCGTCTAGAAACTTTTCAGCACCATTGACATTTTGTGCAATAAGTTTACCGTCTTCCCTTTCCCATCTGACTCCGAAGACGCTATTGGCTGCCGGTTTGTGGTCACAGGGTAACTCTACAGTTTTCCCAATCGTTGCATTAACAGTATGGCGAGAAGGTTCGTCATAGACTTCAGAATTTCCATCTATTACGTGTTAATATGTAAAAGGAATTGTAAAGTGATATTGTTAGTCTGATATCAATAAGCGTTTATGGTGTTGCTTAAATGTGTACGGAACAAGTCATTGTATGATGTTTAATTAAACACGCCATATATTGTTTCTGATTTGACTATCCTGCACTTTCCAACGCCCCTTCTCTATTTAATGCCATGTATGCAACAACTTTTACTGGTGTGCATATAGACTGCAATTTCATAAGGAAAAGTTAATCCTTTCCTAAAATTTCAAGCTAAGAATCTATCCTGGGAAGGTGGGTGAGGGTGGTATCAATGTACGATTAATAACTCATGTTTCTTAGTAGCGAAAAGAACATGAAGGGTTGGTAATGTGACTAATCAAATATGTCTCATATCCTATAACTCAATCATGCTGCCATGTTGGGTGCTCAAAACTTACCTGTTTTTTCCAAAACCGCAAGAGAGAATGAAACATTTTGTGATTGTTTGATGAAATCGTTGTCAGCGTGACATGTGTATTTGCCATCGTGAATATATTCGGCGTTCTTTATAGTCAATTGACTTGTGAGATTGAATGAATCACCACTGCTTGAAGATGTGTAATCTATCGTGTAAGAGTCACCTGCAGAAATCAGGCTGGAATTTAGGTGCCACCGCATGTTCACTTTAGACCCGCTAAGAATAACTTCGCAAAATACGGTAACGTTTTCTGATTGTGATACATTGACAGTATTCGTACTGGTGTTGACATATTCCGACGTTGGTAGGCGCAGGTACATTGAAAATTGCGCTAATAAGAGAACAAAGAAACACCATTAAAGTATGTAGTTGTCTGGCAAAATGAGTAGACATGCAGACCACAATCACCTTTGATGCAGGATATTATGGGTATGAAAATTAGAATGGAAAAAGTGGCAACAGGGTATAGTAAAGGACAGATGAAATAACAGAAAAAGGAGAGACAGTTTTCCAAATTTGCTTATCTACAGTACTAAAAATTCTCGATAAAAAATTAATTTCCGTGTTACTTCGCTATAATTGATATTTATTTCTAACATATGTTCTTGCACCTCTGTGACATTCTCCAATATTTATTTGATCTATTGCTTTAATTGATTCATTTTAAACTCAATGAGTAAATGAAGTTTTCAATGTGTGTTCTTCTTTATTTCTTTATATATAAATTGACATCCAATTTTCCCGCAACAGAGATAACGCAGGGAACGCATTGATATTGACTATTGTCCAGAAACAAATTTTATCGGTAACTCTTGAATTCTTTTTCTTGAAACAGTTGAGAGTTTTCCAATTTGTGGAAGTTTCAGCCGTTGGGTTTCTAGGCGCTTTCTACCTCAAAGTTAAAGCAATAAATTCTCCAACAAAGGAATAAATATTGATTGTGCTAATTTTTGCAAATTACTTAAAATAGTGCTGTAAAACCTAAACTCACAGTACACTGCTAGGCTGACCTCTACAGTAGGCTGGTTTCCATTGCCCGACGAATCTGTATTGACGAAAATCCTACATTGGTAAACACTACGATCAGTATCAGCAACATTCACGATCGTGAGATGTGGAAAAACTTTAATCTGAAATTTCCTTCCGTCTAGAAACTTTTCAGCACCATTGACTTTTTGTGCAATAAATCCACCGTCTGCCCTTTCCCATCTGACTCCTCTGACGTCATTGTCTGCCTGTTTGTGGTCACAGGGTAACTGTACAGTCTCCCCAATCGTTGCATAAACAGCATGGCGATATGGTTCGTCAGAGCCGTCAGAATTTCCATCTATTAACTCTTGAAAATAGAATTGTAAATTGATATCATTAATTTAACATTGATAAACGTTTGGTTATTATCATAAATTTCACTTTTACAGGTTCGAAGTTACCTGATAAATTTAATGTATTGGAAACTTCTTTGACAGGTAAGAATGTCCTAGTAAAGAGATCAAAGTGAGACGTCTTTGCTGTGTGAATAAACCGATCAAATACTGTAAGGCTAACGTTTTCTATCCTTTCTCGTTGTTTCGCATTCCTAACAACGTAGTAAACTGTTTCTGCCAGGTAAAGTTACATTCGTTGTGGCACGTGACCCATATTCACAAACGCCGACCTCGAGTCCTCTACTCTCCACTTACAAGGTCTTGAACTCACCATCCCCTCCGATAGTGAGACCGTTACCCTTATCAATACCCTACTGTGCCCACAACAAGATCAATATGTTCTATTTTAAAAGTTTGTAATTGCTTCGTGACAAATTGTATTTAAAGTTGCACAACATGTTTCTCCTAATGTTAAGAAAAACCATAATTTGTAACATTTCCTTTGATAATTTTTCTGTAGACTCTTTCCCGATAGTAAACTAATATCGAAATGCCAATTGTTCAACCTGACGTCCGGGCAAGAATGTCTGTCGTAATAACTGTTACTGTTGACAGCTGAATCGTACTCTGGAGTACAATATTCACTTGCAAACAGCGATTTTTAGCATATTGTCTTTATATGACTGATACTTTGCATTAACACACCTATGGTTCCCTTAGAAGAAAACAATTCACTCGAATCTAAAAACAAACGGTTGTGGACAAACATTCAAGTTATTGTCTTTTTGATCTTAAACGAAGTTTTGACAAACGACAGCATTACAAATCTTGTGCACATGTATGAGGTCGGTTTCCTTATTGATGTAGGGATTCAATCAACAGGAAAGATCTGTGATCTCGTGCGTATCGTGAACCCACCTCTCGATAATGGTCGTGCGTGTATGTTCTATGGAATCCTTAAGTCACGTACTTCAGAATTTGAATACAACAGATTGTAGTATTGCATCAGCCACCATAGCAAACAATGAACACTTAGTTCAATTGTCGCTGCTTTGGTTGATCGCTCATAATGCAAATTTGATGTCAAAGTTCAATGTTCAGGACTAGGTACAATGACATATATAGAGTGGAATGCAGTGAGTGACAGGCCAATCAATACATATCCTTAACAAAAGTGATTAATCACTGTATTCAAACAAGTGTTGACTCACAAGTAATATTTTTACGATAAAATCTCAGAGTGCACTAACTATAATGCAAAAACATCCAAGGTTATCTCTTGGAGTTTTGAAGGCAAAAAGTGACATTCAATTTCACGACACTGATTAGCAGGCTCAACAATTTTCAGTTATTTTCGTGATTCGAAATGCGAAAGATATATCATCCGATAAATCCAACTCCCAGATGTTTTTAAACATCTTCAGTTGAAATGTTTAATTTCTGTAAATAATTGTTTTTGCAATCATCTGTTCAGCAAAATTATGGCGAAATGCCAAATGTTCATTTTCTCAACACAGCCTGTATGCTTGTTGTGTTTGACGTTATTTGAAACGGAACTTTTATCCGGTCGTAAGTTTGTTTTTTCAAAGAGAATCGCATATTTGACAAAGCGCATCTATTCTTGTTTGCGTGGCCGACACTCTGAATTGCAACGCACATTATGTAGAAGAATAAGGAAATCCACTAGCTTCATAGAATAAAAGTAATTGACAGAAAGTCACCACTAGCGAAAACAATACTTGATGCGAAGAGTACAGTTCTCAAAGCCCACGCACTGATCGCTATCACTGTAAATGTTCCGTGAATATACATACCTGATAGAACAATAACCACAGCAAAACACCAACGCAGTTGACTTACACCACACATCATGAAAGGTTACGTAAAGTAAAGTTACAGTAGTATTCACGCATATGAATGTTGATATTGCATCAGAAAGAAAGACACATCTTCATATAAGAGCTATGGAGTCCCTAAAATCACGTGGTCTTCAATCGGATTGCATCATGTTCTCGAGTCATCAGATTGGGAAACTACAAACAGATGCCAAAATACCTTTGCAGATTATGCTTCATTGGCATGAATACAACGACAACGTATTTTACTAACGTTACAATAGTCAATTAATGTGTTAGTATTCTTGGGCCCCAAAATATGCGTTCCTCGAACAAAGTTCCTTAAGGCAATCTGAAAATAAATTTAATATTTTGGCCAGCTTAAATATAAAAATGTACGTTTACTTAATGTTTTGGAAAACACAAAAAACTGGCTTGCGAAAGACGTGTAAGGTGAAATTTTTAGCATTACATGACAGGTCGTTTAGAATTGAAAATAGCGTTAGAGTTCATAGGTTACAGAACTGACATCGTTTTCAAATATATACTCGCGATATATAGTGATTATGCTGCTGGAACACTGAAGATCCAGGTTTTTTGCAGTGTATGTAGCTAGAATCAATAAAATCATTTATGAAAAGCAGTTTCTCCTGTTTAGAATGAGAAACTGATAGGGAAAACCATATTCCTCTTGTGTATTCAAATTAATTGCATAATTTTGATCTTTTCTTTGCACGCTTTATTGTAATCTGTAATACAAGCAGAATGCCCTAACGGTCCTCAGGGCAAAGGTCAACATAACAGCCACTTACTTGTTGCTGGGTAAATTGTATTCTTTTTCACGTATTGTTTCGACATCGACAAATTTGTTCGTCATTTGGCAAGGAACATTCATCATTTCGACGTTTCCATTTATTTTTTTAAAAATTGCCATAGTGACAGTGAGTCACAGATTGAATTAATTATGTTGTTCAGGAAACTTAGGTAACCGGCTTTGTGTTATTTGTTTAAATTAAGTGTAGCTTTCAATTTGTAAGCACAATGGCAGCTTAATGGCATTTTGATTTTATGTTGAAAGTCTCATCGAAACACTATGGCAAAAAATATTTCTCGTCCTTGAGTGGATTCAAAAATGATGCGGTATTGCGAATTTCTTTTTTTTTTCTTTGATTTTGCAAACATACCTCCATAAAGTAAAATGCCACTGAAACAAACAAACCTGAGGAAGATTTGAGAATATTTATTGAATATATCAAATGATCCATAACATGAATGCACATGTAGATGTTATGTTTCTGCTAGTTCTAGTTTAACACTATTCAATGTACATAAGTGCAGAATATATATCCTTGGATTGAAACCCTGGACTTAAAAAAAACGACGCGCATGTTTCACATGACGTGCGCGAAGGCGGGAAATAAAACACCTTTTTGGCTTAATGGTATCTATGATATTGCAAGAACTTTGCGCAAAATATCCAATGACAGAGCTATTAGCTTTTCGAAGAGTCAAACTTTAATCGAAAACCAACACACAGTATCAAATATTTTTATCAGCCACAAATCAGAAACTTACAAGCATAATCATAGTACATTGAATGTACAGCGGTAATTTCATACAGCCTGATAATGTTACTTGCGAAATGTAGAACAAAAGAATATCTGAAAAGTTCTTTCCGCTGCTGAGTGTAAAATGTGATTACCAAACGGAATTTTTGTCTGTTCCACTGTTTGTAATATTTTGTATAATACAATTACGCTCTACAAACACCCGCTCATGTATTGTGGGTTTCGCTCATTTAGTTGTTGCTGAGTCATTTAAAGTTCCATTAGCTGTATCTTCTGGCGATTTTTCCGTTAGTTTTGATTGAAATGATCACTGGCTCATGTTGAATAGCCTGTCAAATAACAGAGAATCGCATATTATTCGGAAACATTACTTGCCCTACAACTAAATAACATGTGATTTTACAACGAAAATTTCAATTTTTGTCCGGACAGAAATACAAACTCTGTTGACACGCGAATTGCAGCGTAGGCATTCTTCTGCACCTGCGCGAGCCATTTACAGCAATTTCAAAATAAATATTCATTATTATTACACCTCACTCATTCAGCGTGCACTGCCATTGGTTAAACACGACTCACGTGACATGTAAAAGAACGTGTTGTAACACACCTCATCCGCAGTCTGTGTTCTAATTCGCCAATTGACAGTCACGTGGGATGCGTTCTTTTTGTGCTGATCCACGTAAACGACGTCATCAGGCATCATTTGTCGGAACTGTTGCCTGCCAGGCATCAGTTCCGAAAAATGATGCCCGCTGACGTCATAAAAAACATTGGCGCATGCGCGAACTGGAATGTAAACAAAGATGCCGTCTGCGGACGAGCGAAACGATAGTCGAGAAATTTCTCGGTTTGTCCTACTTTCTGAAGAAGAACTGAATGCTCTGGTTTCAAACAAGGACTCGAAACGAACGAAGACGATAATCAAAGGTGCAGTGAACGTTTTGCAGAAGTATTGCGACCCTGTCGGCAAAAACTTGTTCTTGCTGAACCACTCCAACATATTACATCATAGGCCTATAGCTTACGTGCGACAACTTTTGTGTATGGTACGTTCTTATGTATGACTACGGATGAGGTGTGTTACAAAACACATATTGACTGGCCATTAGGGCAACAGCACACGTCTTTAACCCCTCGGGCCTGTGAGTCACCCCCAAAAACAGACTGTTTCCCTCGGCCTACGGCCTCGGGAAACAGTCTGTTTTTGGGGGTGACTCACAGTCCCTCGGGGTACAGACGTATGCTGTTGCCCTCATGGCCAGTCAATATGTGTATAATGATGCCCTCTGCGAATGTGATGATGCCCTCTGCGAACTTGATGATGCCCTCTGCATTTAATATTACATGGATGACGTCATTTTACTTACTGCGCATCCTTTCTGCGCAAAACAAATTGTCGTTCGCTTGTTGTACTTTGCAGTCGGCAACTTATGGCTTCGAAACGTCATGCAGAGCTGTCACCGGCAGAGTTAGACGATATTTTGATGCAAGTAAACAGCAAACGAACGAACATGGCAATAATGAATGCAATTTCTGTGTTCAGCGTATGCAAGCAACAAATTTGGATACGCCACCGAGGAAATCGGCAAACTTTAGCGGCAACCCTAGACTCGGCACTGACAACATTTTACGCTGAGGTCCGGACTCAGAAGGCGAACTGTACTCGAAGAAGACTTTGTGTTTTTGTTTCTTTGCATGTTTGCTTGTTCGGTGTAATAAAAATAATAACACATGAGAGCTTGGGCAATATCACGATTTTTTGCCTGCCCTCGGGCTGGTGGTCATGATCGAAATACTGATGATGCCCTCGCCTACGGCTCGGGCATCATCAGTATTTCGATCATGACCACCATCCCTTGGGCAGGCAATAAATCGTGATATTGCCCTCGCTCTCATGTGTTATTATTTAACTTATGCCCGATACTTACGTCGTAGTCCGTTGAACGAGCACGTTGCGTAGCCAGATGTCTGGCAATCCACGACGCGATGTTGTTTTGATCCTGCAATAAACGTGAACTTGTACATTTTGCGTGATCGCGGCGTCACCATATCTGCGTTCTCCCCAGGACGCTGAGCATGCCGGACGTCAACAAACGAGCTCGGAAGGGCAACACGTTTGAACAAAAATTAGCAGTTTTATGTGGCTATGCTATCACTAATCATGTTTTTTTCTTCGTAAAACAAAATTCTGCAACAAATATGAGCCTCCAACATGGAATTTTCCGAGGTAAAAAATGGTCAAAAGTTACAAATAATGGCCCTTTAACGTAAAGGTATGATAAAAATTTAAAATAACGTTTTAACGGTATAAACATTATAACGGTATATACGCTTAACGTATTGGTAGGTGTACTCTTGCTGGAATATATTTTTATAGTTTTCCTCTAATAATCGAATTTTCACTGTGATGCAAAAACTAAATGAGCGAAACCCAAAATACATGAGCGGGTGTTACCGCCTTTTTGTGTCGTTAACTGAGCACAGCTACAATTCATCATGCTAGGATATGAATTGTAAATACATCACAAAATGGAAAATAAAAAAAAAATTGAAAAGACATGAACTGGTTTGTTCGTTTTGCCCTATAGATGATCATCAAATCTATGTAAAAGTATGGCTTTTATTATCTTTACTTCTTTATTAAATGTATCTCTCCAGTATGTTTATTGTGTCGCCTTATTGTGACTCAACTACCAACCCAAATTGTATCCAATTTACCCTCAAAGATTCTCCTTTATTATCGAAGGAATGTATAGATTGAACTTGTCTATATTTGATAATTTTCGCAATCTTCCCGTACAGATAATTCTACAATGCAAAGCCCATAGAAAGTTTATGCATCTCACTACACTTGATGAAATCAACCTGATATATTTTCGCGGGTTAACACTGAAATCTTATCCAAATGATTGCAGAAATATGTAGTTGATGGTGAATGGATGATATATGGGCATTCATTTACGTTCAGTTACTCTTGTTAGACATGCTCAAACTACTGAACAAAACGTTCAACTCTTTCGATGTTCTTTTTGTGAAGTAATCTGGTCAATGTTGGTTATTGATATGTACAGTCTTTCATACATGTATGTTGGCCTTTTATCATTAAAAGTAATTTACAACAATTAGGGATGTCTCCTTTGACATCTTTTTTTCAAAACAAGTTAGCCGACAGAATATGTTAGGCTTTTGCAGTACATCTGAGAAAGTTTAGTTTTATGAAAACTTCAAATACTGTAAAGTACTTTGAATTAGCTGGATGGTTTTATAGCAACATGTGACCTTGAATTGAGTAACTGGGTTCTTAATTCAGCCAAAGTTTTACATATGCGAAATGTTTGAATTAGCTGCATCATGAAATTAGCAAACCCTTGACTCTTACTAAATAAGCATAATATTTTACAGTAGTCTAGCTGGCATATTTTGTCTTCAGTAGTCTCTTACGTGGACATTAATTTGTAACCAAAACTACAGCTGCAAATGCATGAATCTCGTAGTGGTTTAATTTGTTGGCATCGTTTGTTCATGTTTGATGTCGATTGCCCAATTCCTCAGCACCAAAAAACAGAAATCCCTGGCCTTGGCTCAGGATTTCAAGAAAGGGTTGACTCAAGTGGCTTTCTGAACAGTGCCTATCTATGTCTCTTCAAATGCTAGTAGAATGAAGCTGCATGCATGCACAGGTTTGATATCAAGGAGTATAGCGATTATTTCGATTGTTTCGAATGGAAAACAACAAATGTCATCTCAACCAGTAAAAGCTGATGATGTTCGTGCCGCTCCTTTGCTACAGATCGATCATACTTCTGCTAAGGCAAGACCGATTCAGCCAGCTAGTCGTCGCAAATACGTTCTTGGTAAGAAAAAACACGATGGTCTTATTCCAGTTGTCTCGCAAAGAAAATTCATGTTTGTCAGCAGACTTGGGCCCAATACTGAGCCAGCACATCTTGTAAAGTACATTCGTGAAGTTAGTCATATGGATGTCATCGATTGTGAACGACTGCAATCCAAATACGACTCATATGCTTCTTTTCGAGTTTCTGTCAACGCCATGCATTATGATTCTCTGATGAATCCTGATTTCTGGCCTGAAGGTGTCCTAGTTCGGAAGTTCTATCAACCCCGTAAACAAAATGAAGGAACTTCGTATCGCGTCATATAACTG